>PISX010016747.1:0-45318 GCA_004024625.1 Mellivora capensis | reverse complement strand
AAATATATATATTATATATACAAGTATACATAATATATTTATTTTTGTATATATATATATATACTTGTATACATAAATGTATATATACATAAATGTATGTTTATGTTGGGTGTTGGTATGTCCAGAGAAGTTCTTTTTTTCTCATGTTCTTTAATGATTATCAGAGTAAGGATTTATAGGTTAACAGTTATTTTTTCTTACAATATCCCCACAATGTGTCTAAGTATATATTTTCATTTGGGCCTCATTATGCTTTCAGAATCTGAGAACGCATGTCTTTAAACTATCCTGGAAAATTCTCAGCTATAATTTCTTTGAATATTCTGTCTCTCTGATTATCTGTATTCTCTTTTTCTAGTAATCCAAATAATCTCATTCCTCCATATCTTTTACTTTTGAATACCTTTATCTTCTAATTTACTACTTTTCCTTTTTTGTAAAATAAAATTTCTATTTAACTGAGATTTAAAATTAAGCAACTATATTTTATATTTTTGAAAGTTCTATCTTGTTCACTTTTCAAATTTTCCTGTCTTTTAATCTTCAAGTATCTTATACTTTTCTTATGGTTTAAATTAATTCTTTTAGGTCTTTATTTTGTATACATATATATAAAAATATATATATTATATATACAAGTATACATAATATATTTATTTTTGTATATATATATACTTGTATATATATATACTTGTATATATATATATACATACTTGTATACATAAATGTATATATACATAAATGTATGTTTATGTTGGGTGTTGGTATGTCCAGAGACATATATATATACTTGTATACATAAATGTATATACACACACACACACACACACACAATCAACTCAATAACAATTTCTGAAAGATGTACTTCAGGAAGAGAAATTTTACCCAGACAATTTTAGTGCAATAAAGAATAATGACCTAAGAAAAAAAAAAAGAAGAAGAAGAATGACCTAAGTAATTGTTAAATATGTAACTGAATAAATATATGATTAAATAACAATATCTAATTTTCAGTTAATATAGAGAGAACTAAAATTCATACAATTACATATAACAAAGAAGGGATGATCAAAGTTAAAAGGGTGTGTAAGTTTTTTGTGTTTTAAAAATTGCTAGAGCAATTGATTGATTTTAAGTATATGATTTTGTATTTTAAATTTAAGGATAAACACAAAGAGAATAGTTACCACCCGAAGCATTAGTGAGGGGAAATAGGGGAAAACTATAATTGATCCAAAAGAGGGTTGCAAAGAATTTTTTTTAAGATTTTACTTGTTTGTTTATTTACTTATTAGTTTATTTATTTATTAAAGATTTTATTTATTTATTTGACAGAGAGATTTAGATCACAAGTAGGCAGAAAGGCAGGCAGAGAGAGAGGGGGAAGCAGGTCCCCACTGAGCAGAGAGCCCGATGCTGGAGCTGATCTCGGGACCCTGAGATCATGACCTGAGCCAAAGGCAGAGGCTTAACCCACTGAGCCACCCAGATGCCTCTTAAGATTTTACTTATTTATTTGAGAGAGAGACACACAGAGAGAGTGTGTGAGCATGAGCAGAGGGAGGAGCAGGGGGAGGGGAACAGAGGGAGAAGGAGAAGCAGACTGCCCACTAAGCAGGGAGAGCAACATGGGGCTCCACCTCAGGACCCCGGGATCATGACCTGAGTTGAAGGCAGCCACTTAACTGACTGAGCCACCCAGGCACCCCAGAAAGGATTTTTTAAAATAAAACAAAACAAAAAACCAGGCATATAAATGGACTAAATGCTCCAGTTAAAGGCAGTTGGACTGAGGAAAAAATAAATCATCTTTACAATCTTTATAATAGGAATACCTAAAAATTGAAAGCATAATTTGAAGTAAAAGAATTAAAAATAAAATAGGCAAATTCTAAACAAAAGAAATCTGGTTTCTATATTAATATCAAACAAAATATTTTTTAAGGAATGAAATATCATTGGGGATTAAATAATAAGAGGAACAATTCTCAGGACAATATAACAATTTTTTTATAGATTTTATTTTTAGATAATCTCCACACCCAGTGTAGGGCTCAAACCAGCAACCCTGAGATCAAGAGTCACATGCTCTACCAACTGAGCCAGACAGGCACCACTGCAAAGTAACAATTTTTAAGTAGGGCTAATAACATAGCTTTAAATTATATAAATCAAAATTTGGCAGAGTTATACTGGTGAGACAGGTATCAAAATAAGCAATAAACAAGTTGACTGGAGATGAGTGCCTTTGAAACCACTAATTAGAGATGGTAAAGGCACTTGGATGTAACTAGTATCGAAGCTGGTTTTAGGTCTAAAAATTCGAAAGTAAAAGGATGTATGACTCCAAGTTCAATAGATTCTGGACTTCTTGAGGAGAATTTTACTCAACTTTAAAAGACCCTGGTGCCTATCACAGTGCATTTCACACATGCTCAGTAAGGGTTAAATTGAACATATTCTCATAGATACTGATTTTTTTTTTTACATTTTTAGTTCTAGAGATTAATATTTACTGAATGAATACTAAGAGGACAGTAAGAAAGGTTGGAGATTCCTGCCTTTAGGAATATAATAATTCACTTGGGAGATTGAAGGCTCCAGTAATTTGAAAAATTAAAAAGTAATAATCAATTGTCCATAATCAAGTTTTAACTACTATGGTATTTGAATGAGAAGAGAGAGAGAGTTCACCAAAGATTTGAGATATTGGAGAAAGCCAATAGAAAATAGAAAGCACACAGGTGAAATTTTAGTTGGTCCTTGAAAAATGGGTATCTTTGGTTTAAAAAGAGAGAGAAGCGAACATTTTGATTTGAAAAATTGGTATAAAGGTATAAAGGCAGAAATTATTGTACATATTTGTGTGTCATTGATGATGCTAGTTTCAGTGCATACAAGTACTAAAGAGTGGTGAGAGAGAAAGCCAGATAGAGGATCATATGCCCTTCAGAGGATCTTAAAGTTGTTAAGGGTATGGAATTGCTTTAGGAAGTAATGCAGAATCATGGCTTCTTAAATTGGTCTGACACTAATTTTTCTAAGCTATTTCCATGAATAATCTGGAAGTGGTATGTGAAAGGAGTGAAACAGGTAAATCTGTTAAAATAGATTTAAAGTAATCCAGGTATAAAATCATCATAAGGGCTATGTATGTCCAGGACTAAAGTAAAAGCAGGAGAATGGGGGAAATGGGATAAACTTAAGGGACATATCAAAAGAAGAAATGACAGTATTTGGGATCAGATTGATTATAAGCAAACAAAACTAGATATAAATCAAAGATAAGCTTAGAAAAAATGTTGGTATGCTGGACAAACAGCTAATGTCAAGAAGAGTCAATAATCCATAAATTCATAGAAATTTATTTTTACTTTAAAGATTTTATCCATTTATTTGAGATAGAGAGGGACACCTCAGTGGCTCAGGTCATTCTGGGATCGAGCCCCTGGGATCAAGCGCCTAGGATCCAGCCCCACATCTGGCTCCCTGCTCAGTGGGGAGCCTGCTTCTTCTTTCCCACCCTATCCCCGCTTATGCTCTCTCTCTCTCTCTCTCACCACTGCCTCTCATAAATATAAAAAAACATTTTTTTAAGAACATTTTATTTGAGATAGAGAGAGTACATGAGTGTGTGGGGGTGGAGCAGAAAGACAAGCAGACTCCTCATGGAGCATGGAGCCTGATGTGGGGCTCCATCCCAGAACCCGGAGATCATGACCTGAGTCAAAATAAGATGCTTAACTGACTAAGCCACCCAGGAGCCCCATAAATTCTTAGAAATTTAGAGATGGTAAGAACCTTAGAAATTATATGCACAGACCTCTCTTTTCAGAGATGAGGAAATCAATGGACAGAGAGCTTATGTGACAAATTCATGGCTACACTGGTGGTTAACTGAGAAAATGCTTAGAATCCAAGGAGAGATACCCTGTGAGCAGGTAAAATTATGCTGCTGGAGGGAAATCGGTGTTGGATGGATATCTCTGGGGAGTCCTCTGAAAGGCAATTGGAGAATTGGGAGTAAATGTGCTCTTCAAAGGAGATATTACATAGGGACAAGAGAAGAGAACAATGGTAAAGTTACAAGGAATACCCACTATTAAGGATTCAAACTAGAGATGGCTCCCAAAGGAGTCAGGGAATGTTAGATCAGGCATGAGGGGCAATTGGAAGTGGCCAGATCCAAATCCCATAGTGTGTTGCCCTTAGGATGACTTCAGTCTTCTATTATTTTATTTTGTACAAAACTGTATCCTGCATTTTTATGTAAACATTCACCATATAATCTGTCAATACTTTATTTCATGTTGATTTTTACCCCATGCATGGTCTTTTGTTTATTTGATTATTAATGTTTATTAATTTTATAAGCAAGCATAAACTAATGTTTTGTGTTCAAAACATTGACAATAGAAGCACCTAGATGGCTCAGATCATTGGGCGTCTGCCTTTAGCTTGGGTCATGAGCTCCAGGTCCTGGGATGGAGCCCCATGTTGGATTCCCAGCTCAGCGGGGAGTTTGCTTCTCCCTCTCTTTCTGCCTCTCCCCCATTTGTGCTCTCTCTGTCTCTGTCTCTCTCTTAAATGAATAAATAAAATCTTTTGAAAATATTGACAATAGGGAATCTGGGTGGCTCAGTTGGTTGAGTGACTGCCTTCAGCTCAGGTCATGATCCTGGGCTCCTGAGATCGAATCCCGAATCGAACTCCCTGCTTGGTGGGGAGTCTGCTTCTCCCTCTGACCCTCCCCCATCTCATGCTCTCTATCTCTCTCTATCCCCCTCATTCTCTCTCAAATAAACATATTAAATTAAATTAAAATACTGACAATAATCTACCTCTATACTGTTTTTCCATCCCACATCCCTCCCTCCGCACACCTAACAAAACCACTGTTCTTTGCACTTTTATATAGTGTTATCACTACATGTACACACAAAACTACTAAGTAAATTCTTTAGTTCCTTTTAAATTTTAAAGTTGGAAGTAATCTTTGGAACTTACTTTTTAAAAAGAGGTTTATTTATCTATTTGAGAGAGAGAGCATGTAAGCAGGGCAAGGGGTAGAAGGAGAGGGAAAGAAGCGGACTCCCCACTGAGCTCGGAGCATCCCACAACCCCACCATCATGACCCGAGCTGAAATCAAAAGTTGACGCTTATCCGATTGAGCCCCCAGGTGCCCCTGGAACTTACTTTTTCACACAATATTATGTTAAGAATCATATTTTGCGAGGTACCTGGGTGGTTCAGTCATTTGGCATCTGCCTTTGGCGGTCATGATCTCAGGGTCCTGGGATCGAGCCCCTTATCGGGCTTCCTGCTCAGGGGGAAGCCTGCTTCTCCCTCTCCCACTCCCCCCTACTTGTGTTCCCTCTCTCGCAGTCTCTTTCTCTGTCAAGTAAATAAATAAAATCTTTTTTAAAAATCATATTTTGTGTGTAGTTGTCATCCATTTTTACTGTTTACAGCATTCCATATGTGACTATGCCACACTTTATTTTCCTGTCAATGGTTATTTAGGCTATTTCCAATAGTTTAGTCTATTTTAAATCGTGTTACTATGAACATTTGTACCTGTCCACTAGTATATATTACAAGGACTTCTGTGGGGTATATATTTGCTTATACTGATTTAGAAGTCTTTCTGTAAAGCATAGTGCATTAGAATGGCATTAGGCAAATGTTCTGATTGTGGAAATTCAAGTCTAAAATAATCGACATCTTTTCCTAAGAGGAGTAGATTCAAATACCACCCTAGGACTCTTGTATAGCATGCACTCAAGATAGGGTTATTTACCAAATGTTTTCTTGGGGGCCAAAATTAAAAGCAGTAGTTGATGACAGATTTTTGTCCCAGTGACCCAATTTAACATCAATGTTATTTTCAGGATACAAAAGGAAAACTGAGGACCAGAGGCAAGGAAAAGAGATACCAGGTTAACTGAAGCTTTGGATTGCTTGGCAGCTAGTCCAGAATAATTCACTTTCATCTCCTTTGAGGGTCTTCCCCATCTAGCAGCCCTCCTTGTGTGAGAGTGAACAATATGAACAAAGAGGACCAAGGAAAAGGGCTCTGTCAGATTTCTTCTCTCAGAATCTGTTGATTGTCTACTAAGAAAAGTTTCTTACTCTTAAGAGGTTCTGAGCTTAAAAGTCTTGTCTCGTTGTGAACATGTAAGAAAGAATCCTTTTCTGCATGTGTGTACGTGTGCACACAGGCATGGACGTGTAAGGGAAAAGTGAACACTGGACAGGCACAGAAGCTATCCTGCTACTCTATTATTGTCTTTCTTTTTTTGAAGGATTACAAAATCTTTTTCACTTAAATGAAAATCATCCCTATACCTTAAATAACAATAACTTTATTGCTGAAACTTCCCATTCATTTTTACTTGCAGCAATCACACTCAAAACCATGCACATTATTTAGTGAAATTACCTAATTTCCTGCTTTAAGCAAGTATCTGAGCCTTTGTGCCCAATGACAAAACTGTCTACCTCCTTTCACAGCTACCTCCCATGGTATCATGATGGAAGGGAAGGAATGGTTGTATAAGTAGGTATGTTTGTGGAAAATGAGGAACATAGAAAGGGCCAATGGATTATGAGTGCTACATGTATCTTACTGTCTTAAGTGGGGTCTTCTTTGATAGGAGCTCAGGGGAGAATCTTGTCTCTAACTTCTAGTCATTTGCTATACTCCCATTTTTCTTTTCTTTCTGGAAAATAGTTTTTTTTTTAATTTTTAAATTTAGATAGTATACAAATGCCATGTATTTAGGTGGAATACAGTGCCAATGCATTACTGATTATTCCAAGCCCACACATAAAACATACATAAGAAAAAAATATTGTTCCTGAATTGCAATATGTGTTCTACAAGGAGATATTCAAATCAAGATAGAAACAGCAGAGGTTCTTCCTTGTTTGGATAGTATTTTAGGACATAACAAGGAACTACAGCACTTTTTCCTCACTATGTCAAAGGAGGATGCATTTCCCAATTTGTTTACCCTCTCCACATCACTCCCCCCTCCAAAGAACTGGAACTAAGTTCCATCCAATTAAGGTCTGTGCTTGCAAGTACATTACTATAGAGTCAATATTATTTGGAAATCCTATATGTAATCTCTATTCAGCATTTATCTAAACATAATATTAATATTTAACTTTTATAGACTCAGCCCTATGAAATAATATTATCATTGCATGTTTATTCATCTCCAGTTTTCCTGTAACAAAATATTAAAATTTGATTGTAAATATGTAGAGAGTAGAAAAGGTGAATTCCTCTGGTAAAAAGAGCATTAACTAGAGCATTCTGATTCTCATTGAGAATTAATGCAGCAATTTTTCTATAGATAAAAGAACCTCTTATCTTATGAAGAGCTGCATTAATTACATCCTGAAATTCTGTTTCACGCATCCTCTTTTAGAGCCAAAGAGAGAACAGAAAAAATGTGTGCTGTTGGAAGTCTGTACTCCCATTTTTCTTTTTCTTCTTTGAGAATAGCTTTTCTGAAAGGTAAATAGTACACAAATGCCATGAGTTTAGGTGGAACACAGTGCCAAAGCAATACTAATTATTCCAACAACAGCAGTAGCTATAACTCTAAAAGCAAAAAAACAAATTCCAATGTTATGAGTAACTTTGCTGATCATAATAAAAGAAGATGAAATTTAATGTCAATAGCAGTATGAGTGTAGGAGGTAATTCTATTTCATTTTCTTTTCAGACAAAACAGAAACGGAACATGGAGATACAAGCAAATGAAAAAAAATCAGGTAATAAAAGCTATAGAGATATCTATGATCTACAATGAGGCCAAAAGCTTTGGTTTTAGAGCTATAAAAGGCAGTTTCCACTTTCTAGAATCTATATTAAGAACTATACTCCCTTGTGTGTCAACTATACTCAAATAAAAGAAAAGAAAAAAGGCCTATATTTCTTATTTCCTCCCATCACCCTTATTGGGTGATGGTGACCAACCAATAAATAGACACAGAGGAGAAAAGTGAGGATAATCTATTGAGCAGACATTCATTATAATCTCAATACTATTGTACATGTAGAATTTACCAATACCTGCTCCCCGTTTTCTTTGCACCTCTTCATGACCTTTGTTCCCTTTCCTATTTAGCACCAACCCTTGCCCAAGCTTTGTCCAATGATTGGTTTGTGTCAAACTTTGTGTGTGTGCGCAAGCCTGCCATATAATGGTGCTGCCTATGTGCTCAGGCTTGGGGAAAATTTCTTTCCTCGTTTATTCGTGCATATATAAAGAAACCTAGGATATTCTTATGCACTGTTACTATGGGCCATGTTCTTCATACCACCATTCCAGGAAAAGAATCAGGTGAAATGGAATACTTAGAAGATAGTAAAGAATTAAAAGTAGTGGTAGATAAGCATAACTCTACAAGATAACAGTCCCAGATAACAGTCCTACTACTCTTCTGTAAGAATCCTGAGATAAATAAACATATTAAACCTGTTAAAATACCTGAACCCGATATACAGAATTGATATTCATCAAAGTAAAGCCAGTTTCCCTTTGATGGCTTGTAAAGGGTTCACATTTGCAAATGATGTTACCTGGTATGGTAGAAAGGACACAACAAACCTAGTTTTGAATTTCATATCTGCCATTTATTGGCTGATGACCTTGCCCAAGTACCTTTCTAATTCTCAGTGTTCTTCCACCATGCAGAAAATGATACTTGCGGAGCTATTGGTATGCGTGGTAAGATATTGTATAAAGTATATAGAATGGTACCTGGTACATATGGGCTGAAAAGCCTGGAGCTTTTGTTGTCACTGTTATTAATCATCGTGGCACACTACTTTTTTCACAAAATCTTTAATATTATAATGAATATAGAGACCCTGTTAACTTGAAATAATAAAATAATAAGATGCCTTAAATTCAGAGACCATTTTTGATCCAAAGTACTCAAAACCCATTTCTATTTGTCTGTTTGGTCCTATAAAGGGAAAGATACGCTACCGTGGAGAACATGAGGCCATCCAAGTACAGGTACAGGGGTAGGATAAGAGACCACTGTCCGGCTACAGTCTGGCTGTCCTGCTTCCACCAGCCAATCCAGACTAGGTGAAGAAACAAATTTGCAACACGAGGGAGGTGAGCAAAAGGAAAAGGATCAAACTGATCACATTTTAGGCCACCAGGGATGTCTTCAATGATCCCACGAAATACAAATCACTTCAAGTCACCTGAAAAAAATGAAGAATTTTGGAAAATGAGCAATTTACATAGAAGCTAAGAATTGAAGCAAAGATCTGGATTCCTCTCAAAAATCATTTTTAAAAATTTTTGTCCAGAATTAGCCCAGTCATTGCTTCCGTTCTCAGCTTTTCTCAAGCAGTAGAAACAGAGCCAAACTTAGTTCCTTCAGGTTTCTTGTTGGCTGCAAAATGATGAGGCCCTTCATCTCCTCCCTGGTGTTGCAATCCTTTCTCTTTGCGATTGCCTCATCCACCACCTGCCTCACGCCAACACTTTGCCTACTATTTTCTTTTCTGTCCCTCCTTCCCGTGTGGCCACTTGGCTGGCTTGCCAGCAGTGGATTGGCCAGGAGCAGCGGGCTGTCATGTGACCAAATCCAAGCCTATAAAGCACCTAATCCTGAGTTTTCCATGACGCACCTGTTGTGGTCACATTGGCTCCCAAGTAAATAAATGGTCAAATCTTTTCCGAAAGTGGTTTTGACAAAGAACAACTTAAACTGCCAAAGATGTTGACACCAGGGCTGTTATCTAGGAGAATGTGTAAAGCAACCCCTTTGAACAACAAGAACAGATAGGGCCCACCTCTTTGTCCCCTTGCCTTTTTACATTGATATTCCTGTGGAAACAAAGGGAAAGAAGAAAAGGAAACAAAGACAGATCTTTAGTGCCGGCTGTCCCAGGGTTGATTAGGATGCTGATCTGTGTGGCAGGTCTCTAGGTTCTCACCCAACTTCTTGGCTGCGATTCAAAGGATTTAACAGTGCGCTTTGTAAATAGTAGTGTACAAAGCCGGTCTAAAAATAGTACATTTCCAGGGTCTGAATTGGGTGAGTGGCAATGGCTGTATTGTACAAGACAGATTACAAGCGAGTTACTCGATGGTACTTGATATGCAGGGTCATTCACATGCTTCATCTGGTTTGGTTAAATAATGCAAACACATTTACCAATGTACATGATCGTTTTGTTTATTTGTGCTCTGGAGAGCTTTGTGTGTTTATGACAGACAAATGTACATGTTCTATTTTCTGACAATCAAACAAAGCTCTCCCGGATGAGGTAAATAGCTGAGTTAAATAGCGGAGCCGACACTCCTGAGAATCGCTGATGTGACACTCTGGTGGTTGTTAATGACAGGTTTCCTGCTGCGCTTGCTGCCCTAAAGGATTTTTGCTGAAGGTGGGAATCAACAAGAGGCTCTGACAACTAGTGGGACTGCTAGGTCTGGCTGAAATCTCTCCTGAAACCATGTGTGCGAAGGCTTGTGCCTCACTAGAAATTTTTAACTGTGACAGCAACTGGGCTTGTTCTTCCTCCTCCCACTCTTGTGACTGGCTATATGGGCAGCGAAGGTGAGGTGCTCGTCCTTAGACGAGAGCAGACATTGCAGATGACAACTGTGGAAGCCAGGGTTGCAGAAGACTCAGGGGCAGGGAGAAGCCGAAAGGAACTTTAAGTAGGAATATTATCTTCTGGGGCACCTGGGTGGCTCAGCTGGTTAAGCATCTGCCTTTGGCTCAGGTCACAATCACAGGGTCCTGGGATCAAGCCCTGCATTGGGCTCTCTGGTCAGCATGGAGCCTGCTTCTCCCTCTGCCTGCCACTCCCCCTGCTTGTGCTCTCTCTCTCTCTCTCTTTCTCTGTCAAATAAATAAATAAAATCTTAAGGAATATTATTCTCTGAAATGAAGGTGCTGGGAAAGTGTTTTGCAGTCTTTTGAAGGCAAAAACCAACCCACCTACTGTTTTCTCTGTTAAGTGGTGGTTTTTCCTATATACTTTGATGAGAGAAATTTTCTCATACCAAAGTACAATATAATTATTTCCTACAAAAAACAATTATCTCTTAGGCAGTTTGGAGACTTTATTATTTAATGCAGTGAGGAAACTCTTGGGCAAAACCTTCAGTCATTCTGGTAGGTTAGTTTACAAAAATTTTAGATGGAAACTGAGAACAGGAACAGTGCTTGAAGTAATTGGATTAGGGAAATACATTATAGAGGATAAAAAAGCCCCATCATATCACTTTGGCAAACATTTTTCTTGCCCAAATTTCATGCCTTTAATCTGATACAGTAAATTGGGTCTGACAGTCTCTAAGCATACATGGTGGCACTCCTCTCTCCCCTCCTTATACTCTGTGACTTTAGGAAACTTATATAAATGCTAACTCCCTGGTTTCCTCATCCATACAACAGTGAGAACAGTACCCACCTCATTAAGTACATTGTTGTGGGTATTCAATTAGGTAATGTAAGTAGAGCAGTTGGCCTATGGTAATAAATGAAACCATGGTCATCACAATGAGAGGCAATTAGCAATCCAGGGCACAGCCTCTTACCTGCCTAATAACATCCTATTCTTTCTAAATGGGTATCATCTCACAGGCTGAATACTGTGCAAATGTCTAATTCCTTCTGAGAATTACCACCACCATCATATTATTATTATCCTGGTTGTTGAAGAATGAACACTTCAGAAAGCATTAAGTCAGACTTTCCATTACCTGTTATTCCCTCTTTATCACCATCTACATGATAATGGGGGTCTCTTTTTAGAGCTTCTTTTTAGAGTTATCTTAGAAGATGATATAAATCATTATTTTGGTTATTTTGGATTTTCTCAATCCATCTTTTATTTCTTATGCTAAGGAATTGTGATTTTTTTTTTCAATAAAATAGGTATTTACTTACAGCCCCAAACAATCTGGGAAACAATATAAATTTCATCTCTTGTTTGAGCCTGAATTTTTCAAATGAATGAGAGAATATAACTGGATAGTATTTGGGGGGAGGGGCACACCCTCAGACATGAGCAAAGTGAGCTCTGAAAGAGCCTGATGTAGTTATGGAGAAGTGAAGAGCCAAATAACTTCCTAAAGGTCATGTTCACAGCAAAAACATTTACCCATCCTGTTTGTAAACTTAAGAAGAGCGCTATAAATGGAAAAATCAAACTGTGCAAAACAAAATATAGATGGTACCTCTGCTGGTAACTATTTTCAGGATTTGCTTTCAGTATCTGTACTACAGTGCCTTTTTTTTTTTTTTTTACGATTTTATTTATTTCTTAGAGAGCAAGAGAGCGCATAGCGCATGCACAATCAGGCAGAGGGAAAGGGAGAAGCAGACTCCCCACTGATCAGGGAGCCCAATGCAGGGCTCAGTCCCAGGACCTTGAGATCATGACCTGAGCCAAAGGTAGATACTTAACCCACTGAGTCCCCCAGGTGCCCCTATACTACAGTGTTTTAAACTTATTCTAAAAAGGAGGGCTCACTGTTACTACCACAACTTTTAATGATTATCATCCAAAGTTAACTAAGTTCCAATAAACAGAATCTTTTCAGCCAAATATATTAATATTAGAATTGACCCATTTATAAAATTCTCACATCACTATACTTAAAAATCATATCAGAAAGACAAAGGATTCTGATAATTGTCCAAGTTTAATTTTCACTGGACCAACTGAAAGAATTCCTTTGCTTTCTCTGCAGACAGGGCACAATCTTGCCTCTCAGGGGCTTTACTCAAAGGGATAAAATGTTGGGGCACCTGTGTGGCTCAGTGGGTTAAAGCCTCTGCCTTTGGCTCAGGTCATGGTCTCCGGGTCCTGGGATTGAGCCCCACATTGGGCTCTCTGCTCAGCAGGAAGCCTGCTTCCTCCTCTCTCCCTGCCTGCCTCTCTGACTACTTGTAATCTCTATCAAATAAATAAATAAAATCTTTTTTTAAAAAAAGGGATAAAATATGCAAACACAACAACTAAAAGACTGACACTTCTCTTTCAATTGAGATTGGTTTTCTTTTATAAGTCTACCTACTAATGTGCTGACTGGGTTCTAGTTACTGAGAGGGATTAAAAACTATACCTGTGCTCATAAGTCTTGTTTGGGAAGAAATTACTTTCATCTAAGAACCACTCAAGACAGTGTCCATAAGTGTCCAATTACATTTAACCAGCTGCTAAAATAATGTCAGCAATCACCAAAGGTATGGACAGTCAACCAAAGGGTAGGCTGGTATGGCAGGGAAATGGTATTTGGTAAAGGTAGATGATGGTGGCTATTAGGGGCTAAATTGTGACACCCCAAATTCATACATCAAAGTTCTAACCCCCTAGGACCTCAGGCTATGACTGTATTTGGAAATAGGGTCTTTAAAGAGTAATTAAGTGAGAGGAGGTCATTAGGTTGGGCTCTAATCCACTGTGACTGGGGATCCTTCTAAGAAGTGGTTATTAGGATACAGACACACACAGAGGAAAGACCACAGGAAGACACAGGGTGAAGATGGCCATCTACAAGCCAAAAAGAGAGGCCTCAGAAGAAACCAACCCAGCCAATACTTTGACCTCAAGACTTCCAGCCTCCAGAATTGCAATACATTTCTGTTATGCGAGTCTTTGGTACTTTGTTATGACAGCCCACATAGACTAATGCTATGGCCTTGAAGGAAGAGTGAGATTTGTTTAGGTAGAGAAAGGTAGCACATGGGTTCTATACTTCTTTGTCTCCTATTATTAAATATCTTCTTCTTATTTGCACTTGACTTGCCTTGTTGTTGTTTTTCTTTTTCAAAGATTTATTTATTTATTTATTTATTTGACAGAGAGAGATCACAAGTAGGCAGAAAGGCAGGCAGAGAGAAGTGGGGGAGTGGGAAGCAGGCTCCCTGCTGGGCAGAGAGCCCGATGAGGGGCTCGATTCCAGGACCCTGGGATCATGACCTGAGCTGAAGGCAGAGGCTTTAAACCACTGAGCCACCCAGGCGCCCCTTGACTTTCCTTGTTTATCTCCTTGGCTCTACCCTTAAAGTTAGAATGTTAGGAGATTATGGGGAGAAGGGAGATGGGACAGGAATTGGGAGAGGAAAAAGAAGTACAGAAAAAGACTATATGATACCAATAACATATTAGTGTTTTAGAAGAGGTGATCCGATAAGGAAAAGCAACAAAAAGCAGCCAATATAAAAGCAGTGAGCAGTCTTAAAACTAAGGGATGGCTTTAAGAATAAGGAACTACAGAGTATTTAACAAAATTATAAAAAATCTGAAATTTATCTGCACTCAGTAAATAAGTCTTCATTGTTCACTTGTGCCCTCTTGATAAGTTCAACCTTTATCTTTGTAAATAAATTCTGATATTATCATTATAGTTATAAGTTTTTTGATATTTATAACATCCCAGGGGTGCCTTCCTGGTTCATTATTTTTGCACTGTTGAAATACAGTTTCTTTTTACAATGGATGTAATGACGTGAATATATTACAAAAGCATTTATATCAGTAGCAAAGACATGGCTGGGCTATTTAGTCAAATAAGACTTGCTACTCACATGATTCTCTTACTCATTGAATATTCCTATTGATTTAGGGGTTTTCAGTTAGTTGAGAAATATAGTAGAGACAATGACAATAGAAGAAGATAAAATGGTGCCTCAAATGTAGGCTAATCTAGGAAAACCCTGAAACTCATCTAATATATTTTGCCATCCAGACATAATTTGTTTTCAGTGGTGATGTAAAGAAATGCTTTAAAAAAAGAAGTGCTTAAGTGACTACATGTACATTGTTGTTTCTTAAGGAAAGAGCATATGTTTGGTCTAAGCTCCTGAAAGTATACTTCAGTCTCCGTAGTGAATTTATAGAAACTGTTTCTTTCATTACAATTTTGCAAGTTGTATTCAGGAATGGGCAGGAAATAGGATTAGTGAGGATAGTTTTTATAGTCTGATCTAAACTATTAAGAAAAGAGGGTACCAGGTTCACTTAGTTGGTAGAGCATACAACTCTTGATCTTGGGGTTGTAAGTTCAGGCCCCATATTGGGTGTAGAGATTACTTAAAAGTAAAATTTTTTTAAAAAATTAACAAACAGGGATGCCTGGGTGGCTCAATTGGTTAAGCAACGGCCTTCAGCTCAGGTCATGATCCCAGGGTCTTGGGATTGAATCCCATGGCCAGCTCCTGTTCAAGGGGGAGCCTACTTCTCCCTCTGCCTGTTGCTCCCTCTGCTTGTGTCCTCTCTTTGTGACAACTAAATAAATAAAATCTTTAAAAACAAACAATTAAGAAAGGTATTTAGGGGTGCCTGGGTGGCTCAGTGGGTTAAAGCCTCTACCTTCGGCTCAGGTCATGATCCCAGGGTCCTGGGATCAAGCCCTGCATCGGACTCTCTGCTCAGCAGGGAGCCTGCTTCCTCCTCTCTCTCTCTCTCTCTCTCTCTGCCTGCCTCTCTGCCTACTTGTAATCTCTGTCTGTCAAACAAATAAATGAAATCTTTGAAAAGAAAAAAAAAAAAGGTATTTAATGTGGAAAACATTTCTTCCTTCAGAACTCTTTTTTGTTTTCCAGAGGCCCAACAGTCCTGGCCTAGTACCTTCAGAGATCCCTCCCAGGCCACAGCCTGTGGGCTTCCCATGAGAGGTTCTTACCTGGGCTTGTTTATAGCCTCTGTGGGTGTTCTCATCCTCTTCCTCACCTGCTGGCCCTGCCCTGCATGCTCATCCTTGTTGACCCGTTGGTCCAGATCCATGCTCTCCATTTACTCTCTTGGTCTGAGTGCTTTGGCCTTCTTCAATTCCTGGACTGCTCTTATCCAGTGTCACTTTGATCAGCATCCTATAATTAGGGGACTGTCTTCTCTACTCTAGTGCCCAGCCCTGGTTTCTGAAATCCTAGCCTGGGCTCTCTACTTTCCCAGGAGAGAAAGGTGAACATGTAAAACATCTTGGGTGCTTTTCTTTGTATGTCTGTCAAAAGCACAATACTCAGCTCAGTAAACATTTATTCTATGAAGGAAAGGAAAGAAGAAGAGAGTATTGGCTTTGTCCACAGTTGCTACACTTGGGAATGTGGTTTGCAACAGTAGGAAAAGGCCAGCTATGTCTCTGTAGCAATTCTGTTCTTAGTATATTCTTCAACCATTAGCCCCAACCATTACCTCCTAACCCACCTGCTTCTATACAGAACACTTTTCTCCAGAGAAGGATTTTTCCTGCCATCACTATCATCAGAAACAAGGAATTTTCCAAGGGTGGGCAGATACATTTCTGAGAACACAGCTAGAAGCCAAATATAGGAAGATTAAGGGAGGTCTAAAAAGTACACAGCTTGCCTTATATATCCCAGTGGTGTTATTATTGCCAGAAACTATGTTGACCCTATGATTTCCATTTCAGTAGTCAAAAAACCCCAGAATAATTGGAGCAATTGTTCCCAACTCTTCTCTTGGATCATCATATCTAGTAAAAAGGAAGGAAAAAGAAAAATTAACACCCTCATTATGTGACAGATATTGAGGTAGGTATCTGTGCAAAATGTTTTAGAACATCTATCCAGCTCATAGGGATCCCCTCAGCTATACCACTCACCACAGGTGAACTTCTTCAGCATGTTTATGCTATCTAACCCTACTGTTCTGTCCCACTTTCCCCAGCTGCCATATAGTCATGCACAATGAACTCCTGTTATAAGGTAAGGAATCAGACTCTTTGTGAGACTGCAAAATTGGGATTATGGGATTCCCATTCCCTCTGAGTTGGTGTCTTAGAAAGGGATATGTAGACTCAAAAGCTATGGGTAGTCACACTGTGTCAGCTCTGTTGGCTTAGAAGAGAGAAGACAGATATGCAAAGAGAAGCTATAATGGCTCCTGGTTATAACTTTTTGTCTTGGTTCTAACCCCCTTATAAGGCTTAGCTAAAATCTTGACTTTAAGAATCATGGATAGAATATCATTACCTTATAATTAATTTTCTGGTCTCTCTCTCACTTTTTTTCTTAAACTTGCTCAGATTGGTTTCTGTTACCTGGAATGAAAGGAATCCTACCTAATAAAGTGACACACATGCTTTCCCTTATTTAAAATGATTTCCATAAGAGATCTCAGAGGTGTTTTTTTATTTTGCAAATGAGAGAACTGGTATTAACTAAGTTGTATAGACTTTCTTTATGTCTTGTACATTTCAGGAATGGCATTTGAACTCTAGATTTGTGACTCCTAAAACCTGGGCTTTTTCCACTTGGCCCCTATCCCTGTGGAAGAATTCTGACATCTGGGAGAATCCTCCCCCATGGCCTCAGATGCTAAAGTTTTATAAACTTTGAGGTAACAAAGATTCCAGGTATCACCATCACTGTCTGCCCCCCTCTCCCCCATGCTATTGATTCCCTGGCACAATGCCAGTTTCTGCCTGCCCCTCCCCATTGGGAACACAGACTGTGCATTTTTCTAGGGCTGGAGAAGTTGTCCCTGGGCTCCACAGAGAGCAAAGACCCTCCCCTAAAAGCAATAAAATAAAATCCAAGAGATTATACATCCTCTGGATATGTTACTGACCTCTGTCGGTCAGCAGGGCCCTAGGGCATCCGGGCTTGTACTGCAAAAGTTCTCCCTTTGCATAACATTCACAACACTCCTTCCACTGGAAAATTTGACCAAGAAGGGTCAGTCTATTTGTTCCCAGGAACAGAGAGTCCTTTATCCTTCCACTGAGAGCAGGCTACACCGAAGGCTGTTTTTTTCTTTTTTATTTGGTGATTAATTATTTGGAATCCATCATTCAGATTCTTCCAGGAAGGAGAAGATGCTTCCTGTGTGAGGCCTGTGGTCTGTGTTTGCCCAGAGACATGCTCTGGAGCTCCTGTCTTACCCAGGCCCTTTGGTACCATGATATTTGCTTAAGAACCTGCTATATGTTGAAGACATGGATATATTTCCCCCAATATTCCTAATGATGTGGGTCCTAGTTAAATGGCCTATTTTGTGCTCAGAAACAAAATTTATTGTCTTTCTGGGGATCCTGAGCCCAGGAACTGGGGTTGAGTTCTTGGTTTTGGAATTTTCTGTCTTCTGAGGGAGATCCAGTATAGCTCCACAGAGATGGGAACTGATTTTTATTTCCTGGATGATGATTTAGAACACCACTGGTGATTGCAGGAACCACAGTAGTCTGCCCAAAGTTTATAAAAGTGAAATAACAACTACAATATGGAGACCTCGCTCCACTCTCATCCTGATCTTCAGTTCTTTCTCCTTCCTGACAAATCTTTGTAGCAAAGTGGTGGGCAGTTCAAGAATCTAGATTAATTGTCCATGTGCCACTGATAGTTTCCTTAAGTACCATGGGGAAAAGTAAAGGAGACTAAGATTAACATTAGGTTAATCTTACTTTAGTATCTGGCACAGAGTAGTCTCTGAATGAATGTGAAAAGAATGAATTTACAAGAAGAGCTTATAAAACATTGAATGAAAAAAGAATCTATACATCATGATACTCAATGAGAGAGAAAGAGAGAGAGAGAAAGGGAAGATTCTTCTTTATAGAAGAATGGCAGCTAATAAAGCAGAAGGGTTGATAGAAAAAAGTCACTATTTTGTAATACCAGTATAATGTTTGGTCCAGGCAAGGATCATCAATAAATGCTAATGCCTCTGGGTCAAGGACTGTTGGGAAAGAAGTTATTCACAAGTTTCAAAATATCAACTACCTTTGGGACACCTGGGTAGCTCAGTGGGTTAAGCCTCTGCTTTTGGCTCAGGTCATGATCTAAGGATCCTGGGATCAAGCCCCACATCGAGCCCCACTTTGGGCTCTCTACTCAGCAGGGAGCCTGCTTCCCCCTCTCTCTCTGCCTACCTGCCTCTCTGCCTACTTGTGATCTCTGTCAAATAAATAAATAAAATATTTTTTAAAAAATCAACTACCAGGTCACTCATTAATTACCAAGGGGAGGGGTGCCTGGGTGGCTCAGTCGTTAAGTGTCTGCCTTCGGCTCAGGTCATGATCCCAGGGTCCTGGGATCGAGCCTCACGCTGGGCTCCTTTCTCATCAGGGAACCTGGTTCTCCCTCTCCCACTCCCCCTACTTGTGTTTCCTCTTTAGCTATCTCTCCCTCTTTGTCAAATAAATAAATAAAATCTTTAAAAAAAAAAAAGAAAAGAAAAGAAAATACCAAGGGGAAAGAATGCCTTACTATAGAGAAATATAGCAAATAATATCTTAACAAGCACCATCATTACTCAAACACCACCAATAATGGAATGGTGATATTATATGCCTCTTGATATGGGGGAGTCTGAAGTACATAATATTATTACCTATTAATTTTTTGTCAGGAGTATTTAAACTGAATCTAATTATAAGGAAACGATCACACAAATTTAGGATGGTCAACATTCTACAAAATAAATGACATGGACTTTTCAAAAGAAGTTAATTTTGTGAAAAAAGAACAAGTTAGAGAGATGGTTCTAGATCAAAGAAGTCAAGAAGACATAACCAATTTCAATGTGTGAAGCCTGAATGGATCCCAGATTTTGGAAAAATTTGTAAAAAACATACTGGGGTCAATTAAGGAAACTTAAATTACAGAGTATACATTAGATGCTATTAGAATTAAATTTCTTATGTGTAGTATTGATTCTGAGGTTATGCAAGAGAATGTTCTTATCTTAGAAGATACATCTTGAATGTAAAGATAAATTGTCATGAAATTTATTTTCTAATGGTTCGGTGGTAAAAGTATATATATAGTACCTGAAGAGTGTGTGTGTGTGTGTGTGTGTGTGTGTGGTGAGAGAGAACAAACAAAATTGGAGCACAATATTAACAACTGTCAAATCTAAGTGAAGAGCATACATTTACTCTACTATTCTTTCAAATTTTTGTGGGTTTGAAATTTTCCAAATAAGTAAATTGCAGGGGGAAAAGGATGAAGAATAAACTGACATTCACCTTATGAATGAATCAGAGCACGGGTCGTTCTTTTCCTGAAATAAGTGAGAGAAACTGGGAAGCTGGGGCAGAATAAACAGGCAATAGAATCACAGAATATCATAAGTTGAAGTTCTTTAAAGTCTAATATATAGACTGGTTCTGAAAAATGAGGGGCGCCTGGGTGGCTCAGTGGGTTAAGCCTCTGCCTTCGGCTCAGGTAATGATCTCAGGGTCCTGGGATCCAGTCCTGCATTGGGCCCTCTGCTCAGCAGGGAGCCTGCTTCCCCCTCTTTCTCTGCCTGCATCTCTGCCTATTTGTGATCTCCCTCTGTGACAAATAAATAAATAAAATCTTTAATAAAAATGATCTGCAAGAAAAAGTTTTCTAGTTAAAAAAATGAGGGAAACAATGTATGTGCTCTATCTTCCTTATGCTGAGTCACAACGAATACTGTTAGATATACCAAAGTTCTCAGTAAAGAAATGTGTTTGATTTTGTTTATTGCCACAGTTTTTAAACTTCTGTGACCATGGAACCCCCTTTAAAAAATGTTACCCCATTAGTTTCTTTAGAAACACTGTTCCTCAGAAGAGAAGTTAGAGAAACCCTGATCTAACTCAACATCCTCATTTTACAGGTGAAGAAATGGAAACTCAGACCAGCTGATGTCTCAAGGTCACAGAGGAAGAACTGAGCCCAAAACTCAGGTTTGGAAAAAGGTAAAGCAAAGACAAGTCTTATTGATATTCACAGAGAAGGAGAAACGTTTCTTATAAAGATCATGTGGATGGAAATATTTAACACTATTTCAACCAAAGAAAACCCCATATTTTATCCCATTTATAGATGTTCTACATATAGGATCTGTTTTGCAAACATGACACCTTTGTTTATAACCATGGAGACATATGTTGTTTGCTCCTAATATTGTACCATACGTGAGAAAATGAAATGCCTTCTATCTGTGATGCTAATTTAAGTTTCATCCTGTTATAGGGACTAAATATTACATGGAATTGTGATAGAATTGCCCTGTCTTAAGTTACACTATCTACTCTAGCAGTTGTGATAGGCTAAGGGGGAAAATTTCCCGCATTTTATTGCTTTACAAGCCAACCACGTTGAGAACATACATCTGCTTTAAAACCACACAATTTCTTTTCTAGTGCCCAAGCAGATTTGCTCTGGGCTCATGCAGTTGTCAAACGGGGCTGTGTCTCTGATGGCTGCAGTTTGCATTCCGAGCATGAGCACAGCCCTGGTGCAGGATGGGCAGTCTCAGTCAACAGATGTCAGCTCCCCTTGTAAAGGCGCTGTTCTGTCTCACAACTGGCAAAGAGAACTGAAGGAGTTCCCTTCCCTTTATGGCTTTTATCTTTCTGGTTAATAGGGGATGATGCTTAAAGGAGGCAATTCTTGAGCAATAAATCCAGACTACAAATAAAGCAAGGGGAGGGGGAGGAATATTACAATGGAAGAAGTTTCCTTTGTTGACTATGTTTAATTGGGATTCCACACATGAATGAAGAAGAGAAGAGATTCTCTCCCAGGGTGACTGGGAAGGGGAAAAAAGGTGGGTTTCCTCTGTCTGTGTGCTTTTTAATGTGCAAATTAGAGCTTTTCCCAGCCCAAGAGAGTTTTCAGTTCTGAGTACAGGGCTCGTGTGTCAGTAGGTGCTCAGTAGATATGAATTGAAGAGGATGGTGGCTTTGAGGAGTGGGCTCAATTACATTCTCTCAGGCACAGCCCTCTAGCAACACACATAAAAGTCACTCTGTCTCTTGCCCTGGGCCCTACCCCAGTGAGCCCTTTGAGTACTGAGAGAGGTCTCCATTCCCTCATGAGTTTTCCCTCTTATCTGCAGTTCTCTCCAACCCACTCGGCCTTCTGCACTCAGAGGCTGATGAGAACAAAATGAGGAAGAGCAGAACCAACAGCTGCTATAGCCTCACTTCTTGTGCAGTCTCCCTCCGTGGAACTGCACAGTATCCTCCTTGAGCTGGCAGGAAGAGGAGGAGGCTGGAAGTCTCTTCCAGGAGACTGGAAGAATAGTCTGGAGAATTAGTTGGGGGCTACAGCAAGTGTGAGAGACTGTATTTTCATTCCCAGCAACTCAACCTTTCTTTCTTTCTTTTTTTTTTTTTTTAAGATTTTATTTATTTATTTATTTGACAGACAGAGATCACAAGTAGGCAGAGAGGCAGGCAGGCAGAGAGAGAGGAGGAAGCAGACTCCCTACTGAGCAGAGAGCTCCATGTGGGGCTCGATCCCAGGACCCTGGAATCATGACCTGAGCTGAAGGCAGAGGCTTTAACCCACTGAGCCACCCAGGCGCCCCAACAACTCAACCTTTCTGACAGAGGATTACACAACCTGCTGTGCCTCCTGGGGGCGGGGAGTACACAATTTCTGCACCTTTGATGTTTGGCTTGGGCATGTGAGGACTTCAGCCGATGACACGTGGGTAACCTCCACCATGCCTCATCTGAGCAAAAGTTTTAAGAGCCTACTATGAACTGAATGTGTTTCCACCCAAAACTCACATGTTGACGGCCTAACCTCCACTGTGATATTTGTAGGGGGGCCTTTAGGAGGTAATAACATCATGAGGGTGGAGCCCTCATGAGAGGGATTAGTGCCCTTGTAAGAGGAGACATGAGAGAGACGAACTCTCTCAGCCATGCGAGAACACAATGCAAATACGGCTGTCTGTAGGCCAGGAAGCAGATCCTCGCCAGACACTGAATCCTTGGTCTTGGACTTCCCAGCCTCTAGAACTGGGAAATCTGAAGCCACCTACTCTATGGTATTTTTGTCATTGTAATCTGAACTAAGACAGGACTATTATATGTTTCCAGCAGCTTTCTTGCTATTTTTCTTTTTGCTTTAAGAATGCCATGTCCAAAAATGGCAAAGGCTCTTTCAGCCTGGATCTGGAATGAAGAAGACATGAGGCTAATGTCATGCACATGTCTTTTTTATCACAGATTCCAGAAACAAAGCCTTTGTAGTTGTAACTGAGATTTGAGGGCTGTTTGTTACAGCAGCAGAGCCAATTTATGCCATGTGAGTAAATAGGTAAATGAAGTTTGTGACTTCAGTATTCCACCAGTACTGGTCTTTACCCATCAGGCTGCAATTTGTGATGAATAAAGAAAGCTCTGCAGCCTTTGTACCTACTATTTTGACACTGCCCACAAGAGTCTCCTTGAACTAAGTAAAGCATAGCGTGTAAGGGGCTTTATGTGAGGGTAGGCCCTCCAAAAATAGAAAAACCTTAACTTTCTCCAGAGACTTTAATGAAAGGCACTGTATCTTTCACTTGTCTGGGTAGCAATCCAGATTAACATCAGTGCCTCCGCCAATGCTGGAGGCACTCATAAACTTCCAAGAGGGGCCTATGGCAGAGTAGCATGATGACACAGAGAACTTTGACTCCTTTGTGCTTTGCCTTAGTATATACGGTCTTTCCCCAAAGCATATGGCTATTATAAATTATAACTAAATAGTGGACTAATATCATGAACAGGGAAAAAGTATCTCAAAGTGAAATATTCATGAACTCGCATTCAAATATAGCTTTGTGTTATTAGGGATAATTATTTGTTGGTTTAAGTTAGCACCATGCCTTTATGAAGATGGTTGCTTGAAAATATTGAATCACACAGCCTCCTTCAGAAACTCTTTGACTATAAAATTCTCATGCTCTTGTGAAATTTAAGCAGATTACATCATATCACTAGATTTTGTTAGTTATCATAAAATAAGGAGTTCAAGCCAACAGATGATTATAACTGACAACAGGAATGTAACTGTGAACTTTAAAAATATGCTAATGCTTGTCCCTGTATAAAAATATTAGCCTAAGTTCTTTCTATGGCATATGTGTACGTGTTTATAATCTATTTTTATAAGAGTGTAAAAAAAATCAGCTCCAAAAATATCACTCTCCCCTTTGACATTTATCAGTGATAGCAATAATGTCAGGGAGGATTAGTATACTGAAGAAGTACAGAGATATTGCCAAAAGCATATCTTTTGGTTTTATTTTAAAAGAGTGATATATATCCTGATTCCTGACCTAATTTAATGATATTTTAGATCAAATTCGTATATAGTAGATGGTGACTATGTTGAGGTCTGGCATTTAGCCCTGTTCTTCTTTGTAGACTTGAGAACTTGCATAAAGCCCAGTAAATAAGAGGGCCTTAAAAATTATTTGCATGGACAGATGGAGTGATGGATGGATGGAGAGATGAATGGAAGACTAAATAAAAGAATAGACAGAAGGGTCTCCTCTCCTCCCCAAAAATGAAATGAGGAAAAAAAGTTATTGTTTCTGTGTTGATATTAAATTAATCTCTTTCAGAAAGAAGGCCATATTTTCTTTTACTATAAATAAGATAAATATAAATTAATATAAATTAAATTATGATAACCATTACCATAGCAATCAATCAGAATATTGATTTCAGTGCATGTTTTGCTTTTAAGTGCTCCTCTTCTGTTACTCTTTAGGGTCTTGGTGATGGATAATTTTCTTCATGCCCCCAAAAATTTTCCTTGAGAACTCTTCCACAGTGACCCACAACAAGATAGGGTTATACCAACTAGGGAGGGCACATGGTTTGGAGTTCCTCAGTTACTCTAAGGGGGTCATGAGGAATAGATAAAAGTTTCTGTCATGTTTCTATAATTCCTTTTATAGGAACAAAGAAATTTAGATTGGAATGTGGTTTTCTTGGTGGGACATTATGAGGTCTATAATTGTCTTAATGAGATGTTGATTCCCATACTTCTAGATATGTTAGGTTTTAATTATCAACTACTTGTTTCATCCATGAAAATAAGAAACTTCCAGAAGAAATTTTTACTTCCTTCCTTTAAAAATCCTATATTGGGGGTGCCTGGGTGGAACAGTCCTTAAGCATCTACTTTCAGCTCGGGTCATGACTCCAGGGTCCTTGGATCGGGCCTGCATCCCGTTCCCTGCTCAGCAGGAAGCCTGCTTCTCCCTCTCCCATTCCCCCTGCTTGTGTTCCCTCTCTTGCTGTCTCTGTCAAATAAATAAATAAAATCTTAAAAAATAAATATTGACCTTGCACTTCTCTTTAGTTGTTGCCCTAGTTCTCTAGCATTTGATCCCAGTCACCACACTTACCTTCTTGAATTTGACTTCTCTCTTAGCTTTTATGACTTCACGCCTTTGTTCTTTTCCTATTTCTGAAACTCTTCCTTCCCACAGTCTGCTGCTGGACTCTGTCCATAATTTACCTTCTTTCTTTCTTTCTTTCTTTTTTTTTTTTTTTTAAGAATTTACTTATCGGGGCACCTGGGTGGCTCAGTCCTTAAGCATCTGCCTTCTGATCAGGTCAAGATCCCAGCATCCTGGTATGGAGCCCTGCATCGAGCCCTGCATCGGGCTCCCTACTCAGCCGGAAGCCAGCTTCTCCCTCTCCCACCCCCCCGCTGCTTGTGTTCCCTCTCTCACTGTGTCTCTCTCTGTCAAATAGTTAAATAAAATGTTTAAAAAAATTATTTATCTCTTTATGTCTTGGTTGGTAGAGACTCTCTGATTCCCATGCCTAGAATTTGAGAAAGCCATTCTCCCAGAGTTTAACCAACAGTACATTAAGACATTAAGCATTCCATGGGGCGCCTGGGTGGCTCAGTCGTTAAGCATCTGCCTTCGGCTCAGGTCATGATCCCAGGGTCCTAGGATGGAGCCACGTATGGGGCTCTCTGCTCAGCGGGAAGCCTGCTTCTCCCTCTTCCACTCCCCCTGATTGTGTTCCCTCTCTCACTGTGCCTCTCTCTGTCAAATAAATAAAATCTTTAAAAAAAAAAGACATTAAGCATTCCAGTGCTTATATTATGGCAGTCATTATACTAGATTGGAGTATACAGAGACATTTCCTACCATGAAGGAACTTTCATTGTAAGAGGGAGGAAGACAAGCAAACAAAAAGTGGCAAACAAAGGCAAAGCAAGGGTGACATTTGTAAGTGAGTGAGTGTAAGGAGGAGGGAGAGAGTGATCCTGGGAGAGAGTGATCCTGAGTGAGAACTCTAAAGAACTCTAAAAAGAGGCAGCAGCAAGCTGGGCTTTAAAAAACAAGTAGAAATTTTTTCAATAAAAATGGGAGTAGGAAGAGAAGTATTCTAAAAGCAGGTAAAGTAGGAAATTGTTCTAAGCTTCAAGGAAAGGGAATGATATGATGTGTTAAAAAGTGTGTGTGTGGGCACCTGGGTGGCTCAGTGGGTTAAGCCGCTGCCTTCGGGTCAGGTCATGATCTCAGGGTCCTGGGATCGAGTCCCGCATCGGGCTCTCTGCTCAGCAGGGAGCCTGCTTCCCTCTCTCTGTCTACTGTGATCTCTCTCTGTCAAATAAATAAATAAAATCTTAAAAAAAAAAAAAAAGTGTGTGTGTGTGTGTGTGTTAAGGAGTTGAGGAGTATGGTAGAAGAAGAAACTAGAAAAGTAAGTTGAGGCCAGCCTATGAAAGCAGATGTTTGTTTCATTTACTTGAATGAAATGTGCTTTGTACTTCCTGTGAGGAGGGTAGGCCCCTAAATTTCAGGGCTGACATTCACTTATGTAGTTACAAAATAATAGAAGTTGACATTAAGTTGAAAAAGTGCAATCACATGATTTCCTGCCATACACCAGAGAAATTCATAGCAGTAAAACAAGTTATTTAGTGAGCCAGTATGTTGTAGATTCTTTTCCAAATCTCATTGCTTCCCTGGCCAGCCCTGGACAAAAATGCAAGTCAAGTTAAGAATTAAAAAGGGAGAGAAAAAGAGAACAAGGGGAAAGGAGAGCTAGAAGGGGAGAAGAGGTTTGGGGGCAGAAGGGATTAACAACTCTATTGTTCATGTAGACTGTTCTCCTACTGAGACAACTTTAGCAGAAGAGGAAAGTAGATTGATCAAACCATTTTAATGAGCCTTATACTCCTGCAATCCTCACCAGAAACATAAAATCTGGGGCGCCTGGGTGGCTCAGTGGGTTAAAGCCTCTGCCTTCGGCTCAGGTCATGATTCCAGAGTCCTGGGATCGAGCCCCACATGGGTTCTCTGCTCAGCAGGGAGCCTGCTTCCTCCAATCTCTCTCTCTGCCAACTTGTGATTTCTGTCTGTCAAATAAATAAAAATCTTTAAAAAAAAAAAAAAAAGAAAGAAACATAAAATCTGGGCTTTCCAATAAGAGGTGGACATTTTTACTCTACTAGCTTTAAAGGGACATGAAACACGATCATCATTTTCTAAGATAGGATTTACCTGAGACTAACTGGTTTAGAAAATGCCTCATTATGGAATCCATTTCTTCTTCAGTCCTTGGATAAGGAAAGCAACAAAACTTTCTATAGGGGCGCCTGGGTGGCTCAGTCATTAAGCATCTGCCTCTGGCTCAGGTCATGATCCCAGAGTTCTGGGATCGAGCCCCATCGGGCTCCCTGCTCAGCAGGAAGCCTGCTTCTCCCTCTCCCACAGCAGGAAGCCTGCTTCTCCCTCTCCCACTCGCCCTGCTCATGTTCCCTCTCTCACTGTGTGTCTCTCTCTGTCAAATAAATATATAAAGTCTTTAAGGGAAAAAAAAAAAAAGAAAACTTTCTATAAAGAACAACACCAACAACAGCTTATAAAGAGACTATGAAAATTTTAAAACATTTTAAAACCCAGATTATGTGTATCACTGAATCAGAAGCTAAGTCTTACAAAGAGATAATATATAGTGTCTGAAGGGATTAGAGTTCGAGAAAGGGAACGGGCTAATGTCAATGATGGTTGGCTGCCATGATGGACATGAAAACCTAGATGATAGAGAGAGAGAGCTCTGGGTTACTATCATCTGGAGAGGACATCTAAAGAGGAAAATGAATCAGAGATGGGTCTTCCATGAGTTGCTATCGAAAAGGTTGGGAATAACATCTGTGTGAAATGGCTGTCAGTGAATGAAGAAAAGCCATTTCCCCTTTTTGTGATAAGCAGTAATGTGACACACAGGAGAGTATACCTTCTTTTCATAGCACTAGGATTGGTTTATCTGAAGAAACACTGTTTGAATTAAAAAAAGAAGAAGAAGAAGAAGAAAGTGCACTTACGGGCTGTGTAAATGAAGAAGCTTGCACCTCAAATGGTTCATGAGGATTTGTAAGTAAAGCTCCAGAATCCAGGAAGAAACAGTGACATTAACATGGTGTATTTAAAGGAGATGAAATCCAAGGGAATTTGCCAGATTCAAGAGGAACTCCTCTGTGTTCTATCCAAGCTGAACATTCCATTTTTACAAGGGCTCCTTTGTTGTCATGTTTATACACAGACTAATAAATGCTTGACCTTTTTTAGTGATGAAGGAACAGTCTGTGCTTCAGGAGCGTATTATTTCAAGAAGCACAAATGAAGAGAAAGACCAAAGCCTTCTGGGACAGATGGACTAAGTATTTTGATATTGGAACCACATGGGGAAAGGCAGGGACTGGGAAACAGAAATGGAGGCCTGATAAGGGAACCTGGAAACAGCATCAGTCCTCTCAAATGTTTCCAGGGACTCCAGGTGTGTAGGACACAGACACCAACCTCACATGGTGAAGGGAGCAAAGTGAGATAAACATTATCTTGATGTGTAGTAAAAATGAACAATAAATGAGAAAAATATTTGTGATCTGGCAAAAGTGTTGATTTCTCAACTTGTGATGTCTGAATGAAAATGGACTGGTATTCATCCCACCTTTACTTTCTACCTAGAATTAAGTGGTGTGTATGAATTAAGTTACTTAATCATCACATTGACCCTAAGATACAAGCACTACTATTTCCACCGCCGTCTTTTTTTTTTTTTTTTTTTAAATATATGGACACAGAGGTTACAGAGAGGGTAAGTAACCTCTCAGTATCACAGAGTGTTAGAGTGGCTTTAACCCCATTTGGTCTGATGACCAATTCCCCCCCTTACTCTGCCCCCCAAATGACTTGAGCAGTCACTAACCTCTGGTCGCCCTCCCTTCTCTGATGGTACTTCCTTCTCCACTCCCATTTCCCAACAGGAGCTGCTGATAAATTAAGAGGGAACTCCAGAGCAGCCGAGGTACCTGTGTAGTTGCCCTTAAAGTACCTCACATAGTTGTGTGTCTTTGAAATGATAAGTCTCTGGTGATTGTTACAGTGGTATGGGACATGCTTAGACTGTGGCATCTCATTACTACTGACTGTTTTGTCTAACATCATATTGTTAACAGTCTTTTCAAGAGGAATGAATACTAACTGACGACGGTGACAGAAAAGTTTATTTTAAAAACTGAAAATAACTTCAGATTCAAAAAGCAATGGCCAAAGACCAATGATGAAATATGGGACTCCAATTATCGAACTGAAACCACAGGTATCAAAACTGCAGCAGAAAGAAGCAGTGAAAATGTGAAAGCCCTAAGTAACGTGAAACGATAGGTCTCGCTGTTGGGCATAATGAACTTCTACCTGCACTCAGTGCCGCATGATGCACAGTTTATGGCACCTCCGAGACTGTTAGTAAAGAGCAACGTGGAATGGGACAGATAACAGCTCAGCTCAAGGACAGCAGTACGTTCAAGGGGGTGTCTGCCTGGGAGTCAGAACCAACCTGCCCTCCTTCCCCTTTGTCCTCACCAAGGAATCTAGGTGCTCAGATCTTGCCTCTGTCTCTCCCATCCCCACCCCTCCATCCTACTCCTGTTTATCCAATCAGATAAACTCATTCATTCTGTAAAGTTTAATGTGCAACTCTTCCAAGGGCAGGTGGTTTTAACTGAAAATCAAGCCTCCGAACCAAGGTGCCACAAGGTTTCAAATTTAACTCATTATATTCAGGAGTGTAAAAAACCAAGCGGCAGGGGCACCTGGGTGGCTCAGTGGGTTAAAGCCTCTGCCTTTGCCTCAGGTTATGATCTCAGGGTCCTGGAATCGAGCCCCGCATTGGGCTCTCTGCTGAGCAGGGAGCCTGCTTCCTCCTCTCTCTCTCTGCCTGCCTCTCTGTCTACTTGTGATCTCTGTCTGTCAAATAAATAAATAAAATCTTAAAAAAAAAACAAAAACAAACAAGAGGCAGCTTTTTTTGTTGTTGTTGTTTTCCATAAATGATCTAATCCTACTTCTCCAGCCTTTTCCACACTGGGTGATATGGGGGAAAAAAATCTTAAAATTGCCATTTAAAGCCATCTCAGTCTCTTCCAGTTTCAGATAGCCTTATTTTGAGCAATTATTCAATCACTTACAATTTATCACCTGTATTAGTTTTCTGTTGCTGCTATTTAAAAAAATGAACACAAATTTAGCGATTTAAAACATGAATTTATTATGTTCCAGTTTTAAAGCTTACAAGCCCAAAAATGGGTCTCAAGGTGTCAGCAGGGCTGCTTCCTTTCTAGAAGCTCCAGGGGAGAATCTCTTTCCTTGCACTTTTCAGCTTCAACAGGCTGCCTGTATTCCTTGGATTATGGCCCTATTCTTCCATCTTCAAAGCCAGCAATAGCTGATGGGATTCTTCTTACATCTCCCCCCGCCCCCCCGCCCCGCATCTGGCTCTTCTGTCTCTTCCACATTTAAGGACTCTGATCACACAGAGTCTGTCCAGAAAATCCAGGACAATCTCCCTACTTTAAGATCAATTAATTAACCACCTTAATTCCATCCACAGTCCTAATTCCCCCTTGCCATGTAGAGTAATTTTTCATAGGATCCAGGGATTAGGATTCAGACATCTCTAGGGGTCCATTATTCCACCCACCATACCACCTTTTTGAACTTGTTTCTCTCCCTCTCGCTATTCCTTCCTAAATTGGTGCATGGGTGCATAGAGGTGGGGAGAGAAGGTCTCACACCCAAGAGTTATTATCTCTCCTCTGGATCCTTGCTGGGTTCTACTACAAGGTGCTAGACCAAGCTTGTTTCTGGCCAGACAGGATCCCACAGATTAAATCTGTGATTTGTGAATTTGTGTTTGTTACAGTTATGATGTATAACAAACCATCTCAGAATTTAGTGGCTTTTAACCATTAAACCAACAGTTGCTTTTCATGAGTCTATGTACATGGTTTAACTGAGGTCACTTATGTGACTGTATTCAGCTGAGAGCTTGGCTGGGACTGGAATGTCCCAGATGACCTTTATCCTCCACAGTCTTTCTCCTCGTGTCCTCTCACCATTCAGGAGTATGATTTGAGTTTCCTTATAGCAGGGCAACTGGCGTCCAAGAGAACAAAACAAAAGCTGCCAGGCTAGGGCCTCATATGTGTTCCACTTTAGCTACAATCACTTGGTCAAGACAAAGTGCAGGGTCAGCCCGATTCAAGAAGAAGGAAAACAGACTCCATGCATTTGTAGATACAGGTAGGAGAGGTAATGACAGCAGCAATATTTGCAGGCAAATTTCCATATAATCTGTTCTCTTAGCTTGATCAGGGCCTGAGGCACTGGCTTTGTGAATCCTGAATCCAGCTCCACTACAAATCTCAGTAAGTCAGCACTTTTCTCATTCTAGGGAGGGCTCTATGCTTATGACCAACCTGGGGCAATGTGCCCTGAAGCCCTTTGCCCCAGGGTCACTGAACTCCTACTGTGGTAACCTCCCGGTAAATGCTTCAGTTGGCCCCATTATCTACATTTGCAGCCTCAGAACTAGTGGGAAATTCTGGGCACTTTGAGAGCTACAGACTGCTAAAGGAAACTTGGGAATCCTCACTTAGTTCCCTCCGATGAGCTGGGCTGTGCCACCATTTTTGCTCTGCTGAACTTCTTGGCTACAGTGGAGCATCTTTCATGGTGGTCTCCTCCTGGAGCTAGAGTTAGAGATACAGCTTGCCGGCTGATGAGTTATGCAAGTAATGCATTCCTGATCTGAAGGGAGGTGTACAAACTCTCTCTGCTTTTGGATTTCTCCTCAAATCTATTTCATTGCTTCTTCCTCTTGGATTTGTCCCCAGAAGGACAAATCAGAGCATGCATGGCTAACCGCTTGATTCTCATGATCTCCAGAACCAGAGGACTTTCCTCCTTTCTCTTTTGGGTAGTGGCTTTTATCACTTTGTCACTCCTTTATAAAGGTAGCATTTGTCTGGTCCAATCTTTTGTTCTTTTAATTTAAAAAAAAAAAAAAATATTTATTTATTTATTTGAGGAGAAGGGAGGAAGAGAGAGAGAAAGCAAGAGTTGGGGGAGGGGTGGGGGGAGAGGGAGAAACAGACTCCCCACTGAGCAGGGATCCTGACACAGGGCTTGATCCCAGGACCCCAGGATTGTGACCCAAGTTGAAGGCAGATGCTTAACCAATTGAGCCACCCAGGCACCACTTGTCTGGTCCACATCTTAAGCTGCTGGGGATGATAATGGGAAAAGAGGGAGATTACACATAAAATGGATGACTATTTCCCAAAACTCCCATCCACATTAAGAAATTAATCTCTAGTTAGGATAATTAAAGCATCACTCATTCAGGCTGATGGACTGAGGCTCTGCCCTGGAGTCTGCCTGTACTGTGACTGCAGCAGCCATTTCTCTTTGGAAGGTGACTGTTGCCTGTTGAGAGCTCCCAGGAAGCCAGGGCATAGGGGAAGATATAGAGAACCTCTTCACGTTCCACCATTGTGTTCTTTCCACCACCAAACACATACATGCCCATATACATATTCTGAGAGTCTCTATCACTTGGGCTTTCCAGAGACCAGTCACCCATCCTGCTCATTCCTTAGGGCTTCCCTCTCCTTCAAGCAGCAGGGGCCCCAGCTGCTGCTGCTGCTACCCAATAATCTGACATCAAGCATTAGTTGCCAGGAACTGGAAGTGGAGGTACAATTTATCTGTGACATAGGCAGCATGTTTCCCAAGGACTCTATCTGCTCTGCCTTTGTTTGGGTAGTTAGAAAATGCATGATTTTAGACTTGTAGTGTATAGCTGGGAAATTCAAGTATGATTACACCCATTGCCTCATGTATATGTGTTAATTGTATTTCTTATGAAAATCCTGCCTCATGTTGTTGTTAGACAAAATTGTCTGCTAATGTGGCATATCATTCCACAGCACTTTCAACATTCTAGAGGGCTCTAAACCTTTGATATTAAATATTAAAGAAAAAGAAGAATATGACAACTCTGTATTGCTTAGCTGTGGAAAAGACGTCGATGCTATAATGTTCCTAGAATGATCCTAGAATGTTCCTAGTGTACACCAAAGCTATCCAGCCTCGCTTCCAAATTAGATCATTTTGGTTTAAAAGACTCAAGAACTATACCTGTGACTCTTCAGTTCTCCTGGGATCTGGAGACATGTTGGGGAAGTGTGTGAATTTTCAATGCACACAATCCTTCATAGCCACATGGGTGAGAGGACCAGAAGCTAATAATAATTGGATCCAGGCTGAACACAAGATGGAAACCTAGGAGGTGAGAGTCAGAAATTGATATGAGGGTCCGGAGAATTCTGTCCCCAGCAGAGACCTGCTTTGAATTATACTTTGCTAAGAAGAGGCAACATGGTGTTTGGCAAGAGCCCTGGGTCAGGAATCAGAACACCTGGTTTCCAAGCCCTAGTTCTGCCACTGACTACTCATGTGAACGTGAGTGACTCAATCTCTCTGAGTCTCCTTTTCCTTGTCTGTAAAATGAAGTAGATCGAGCTGCAGGTCTTTATGGTCTACAGTTCTCCTCTGACAGTGTGCTCACAATAATTATGCACTAGTGAGAAGAAATAGAAGACATGAGGTTATACTAAATCTTGTTCACACTATTGGTTGCTGTGGAGATCTCTGACATGCCAAATGAGAAATAATCATAAGAGTCCATTAAGATCCAAATATCCTCTTTCTTTTTGGGAAAAAAAAAAAAAAAAAGCTAAATCAGAGAACAGAACTGTGTCTGAAATCGGGCCTTTTACTCTTTTACCTCAAGTCTATACCTGCTGGCCCTTGGAAGGAGCAGAGCACATACCCAGGCAGCTGAAGGGACAGCAGTGGTCTGCTTCTCACTCTGCGGTCCCCCAGACCACGTGGGATATCATGTGGAAACTGGAGCAGAGGGGCAGAGGGGCAGTTTATAGGCAGACAGACCTAAAGAGAAATCCCAGAGGAGCTAACCTAGTTCAATACTTTCCTATTATCACCAATCAGATTAGTATCTTCACATTCTTTAGGGGAAAGATAAGGGAGGGAATTATAAAAACAGGAGTAACATTTATAACTCATTCTACAGGAGAAAAATTCCCATTTTGGCACCAAAGTTTTTGAATGTTAGGACTAAAAATAGTGGTTTTTCCTGCAAAAGCCCCCACCATTCTTCAATATGGAGGTGTTTAGAGGGGAAGAAGACATGACAAGTGGCAAGCATGATATATAGAAAGGAAGTTTGGGAGACATGATCTCAAGTACCAGGCCATCCATAATGAAAGAGCAGCTTATAGCTTTTGCCAACCCCGCCCTCTTTACATTGTTCTATACTTGGTGAGAAGCTGAAAGTTCATAAAAATGACTGGAAAATTTTATCATTCATGGACTTAGTTAAAAGTATACAAAATCCAAAGGACAATGTCCTGAATGAGACATAGATTAATTATGAAAGGAAGAGAAAATGAAAAGGCTCAATGTTTATTGAGTATTTCCTTTGTGTCAGGAACCATACTGGGTGCTTTACATACATGAATTATCTAATATCATTGCAATGACTTCCTTATGAAGATAAATATACTGAGGCTTAGAGAAGTAAAACAATTTTTTAAGATTTTATTTATTTATTTTATAGATTTCATTTATTTATTTGACAAAGAGAGAGGGAACACAAGCAGGGAGAGAGGGAGAAGCAGACTATCCGCTGAGGAGAGAGGCCAATGCAGGGCTCGATTCCAGGACCCTGGGATCATGACCTGAGCCAAGACAGACATTTAAAAACTGAGCCATCCAGGCACCCCTATTTATTTATTTTTGAGAGAACACACATGAGAGCACAAGCAGGGGGGTGAGGGGCAGAGGGAGAAGCAGACTCCTTGCTAAGCAGGGAGACCAACTTGGGACTCAACAGGACCCCGGGAATCATGACCCAAGCTGAAGGCAGACACTTAACTGACTGAGCCACCCAGCCACTCCAGTAAAACAGTTTCCAAAGGTCATGTAACTAACATGGGACAGAACCAGGACTAGAACTCAAGTCTTGCACCAAAGTCTGTGCTTTTTAAAAATACTCCACACTCAGTTTAGAAACACTTTTATCCAAGGCAAAATCCCAAATAGCAGAGCTGGTATTTGGAGAATATTAGAACACATAGGAAAATTGAGAAGTTTGGCAACATAAAGCACCAAGAGAATATTATATTCCATAACCCTAAAGCTCAGTTCAGTGACCCCTGGATCAGAGTACAAGGTGATGGGTGACTTAGCCTAGGTATGGGAATTTGGCTCCAAAATTAGATCTGATAGATGATATAATAGGCAAGGTGGGACAAAGGACTAAGGAAGCACTAATTGTGTCCTACACAGAAACTGGTAGGCCCACAATGAATGTTTTTAGTGATAAGAACTAGGTTGAGAATAATTATTCCATATCCAGGAAATAACAGTAAAGATGGACGAGGATTGGGAGTTCAAGATGTAGGCTTACTAAAGAGGGACTCTGTGGAGGTTGAGTGAAAGCCTGAATTGCTGAACAAGGACCACTCTAGTACTTGCTAAGTAAAGTCACAAAGTGGTTAATGGTAGTATCTGGCACCAGGGAAACATGAACTAAAAACAGAGGAGGCCACAAAAGGCTGATAGCTGTTTAAAAAAAAAACAACAAAAAACAAACAAACCCAAAAAACAAGAAGAAGAAGAAGAAGTCACATCAATGTCAGCTTCCTAATTTGAACAAAGTACTGTTCTACTTAACATTTGCTGGACAATGCTTCCTTACTGTCTCTGTAAGTAATTGTTATATTATAGTCTTAGGTTCCATTATAATGCCGAATGAATACATCTAAATTAATACCTTGCCAATCTATATCATCAGAAAATGAGGTGTCACAAAGAAGTGAGTTTTCCAGTGAATTGAAGCTTCCACCCTTTAAGGACCAAGCTTTTTAAAAATTAAGCTATTTTATGGAAATTGTAATAAAATGGATTCCATTCTTGGCCTCATTAAACAGAATATATTGAACATCATTTAATATGTTCTTAATGGCTCTGAGTTCTTGCTGTGAACATCAACTATACTACTGGGCAGTAATACAAGATATCCTCAGGGGGGTTGTGAAATACACAGTGTCTTACTGCAATCATTCCTGAACCCAGAGGTTCTGTCTATAACCGCCATGGTGGCTTCTGTTCTTAAACCCAGGTCCCACATATGTCCTAGTTTCTAGTCTTTCTGCTTTAAGCGGTAATGTTCCTAATATATCATTTTTAACCTTTGTGTGAACTGATAGTTGTTGTGGAAATCAGTTCACTAATTTTTATAAAACTGCCACCATATTTATATAGAATTCCCTATCAGCAGGCTATCATATAAAGGCTCAGAGATGACCTGTGCTTCTGATGTAAATAAACTACACAGACTTTATGGGAGAGAATTTCTTTGATGTTTGAATATCATTTATAATGGTGCTTACCTAAATTCAGGACTGTATTCTGAATTCAGGACTGGATGCTTATGACTTCTGGTGTCTGGTCACCAGATGGAACATTATTGAAGTTTGCAAGTTTTGTTGTTCTTTGTTTTCTAAGAAGATACACTCTAAGCATCTCATATTATTCAGAATTAAGTTAGTCCAGAGAATAAGTGCAAAAGGAAGAAATCCCATTGTATTAGGTAGTTTTTGTTGTGTAACAAACCATCCCAAAATATAGTTGCTTACACAAACATTTCTTGTCTCTTACTATTTTGTGGTTCAATAGACAAGTTTCCCAGTCTGGGCAGGTTCTACTGGGGCTGGACTCACATGTTTGGGGCTCAGGTGGAACAGCTGGGGCCTCTCCGTGTCATCTCATCCTCCAGCAAAAAAGCCCAGGTTAGTTAACATGATAGAAAAGAGCAAGTGAACCTGTTATACAAGCACTTTTTAAGCCTTTATTTGTATCATGTTTGCTCATGTACCAGAGGCCAAATCAAGTCACATGGCCAAATCTAGATTCCAGGGAGAAACAGACTCTATTTTTTTGATGGAAGGGACTGCAAAGTCATAGCACAAAGCAGCTTGCATATGAGGGAAGGATTTAATGCTTATTTTGCCATCTACTATATTCACAGCACTTATGTCATGGTTCCGCATGTACACCTTATGGAAACTCCAGCTCTGCTACCCCTTTCATATCCTGAGCTAGTAGTGCTCTTCTTCCTATCACCATCTTGGAAGACTGGCTTTTCTCATCAACTCCACTTCCTTCTGGATTCACTTCTCAGTTCTTGCAAGCTGGTTCTTTCAACAACTATTCTTGTAATTAGTTTAACTAGCCACTTCCCAATCATCAATGATGTCCTCCTATCTTTCTTAAATATTTTAGTTCTTAACACATTGTTTTTTAAAAGTAACTTTTTAAAAAATTATTTTATTTTATTATTTAAAAAAAATTTATTCAGGGATGCTTGGGTGGCTGAGTGGATTGAGTGTCTGCCTTCAGCTTGGGTCATGATCCTGGGGCCCTGGGATCGAACCCCACCTCAGGCTCCCTGCTCAGCTTCTTCTTTCCCTCATGCTCTCTCTCACTATCCCTCTCTCTCTCTCTCTCAAATAAATGAACAAATTTTTTTATAAAGATTTATTTATTTATTTGAGAGAGAGAAAGAGAAAGAGTGTGAGCATGGGGAGGGGGAGAGGAAGAGGGAGGAGAGAATCCTCAAGCAGACTCCCTGCTGAGCTTAATACAGGGATCCATCCCAAGACCCTGAGATCATGACCTGAGCTGAATCCAAGTTAGCCACTCAACCACCTGACTGACTCAGGTACCCCCCAAATTTTTTTAGTTTTCTTTTTTTTTTTAAAGATTTTATTTATTTATTTGCCAGTGAGAGTACAAGCAGAGGGAGCAGCAGGCAGAAGGAGAAGCCGGCCCCCACTGAGCAAGGAGCCTGATGCCAAACTCGATTCCAGGACCCTGGGGCATGACCTGAGCTGAAAGCAGATGCTTAACTGACCGAGCCACCTAGGCATCCCTTTTTAGTTTAGTTTAGTTTTGTTTTGTTTTTTAACCCAACATGGATGTTGAACTCATGACCCTGAGATCAAGAGTTACATGCTCTGTTGACTGAACCAGTCAGACAGCCTCACAATTAATCTTTCTTGAAACTCACTTCTTATAGCTTCTATTATAAGTAAATATTCATTTTTTTCCCTTGTTCATTGACTGCTTTGTTAATTTTTTTCCAGAGTTGTTATTCCTTGTATGTATGATTAAAATTGGGGTTTTTTCCTCATCCACCTTCTCTTTCCTACATCCTCTCAGTAAATCCATTTACTTCCACAGCTTCATTACAAATCTCTAGGTAGATGATTTCCCAATTTATATCCCCAGTTCCTAAATTTATTCTTTTTTTTTCAAAGATTTTATTTATTTATTTGACAGATAGAGATCACAAGTAGGCAGAGAGGCAGGCAGAGAGAGGGGGGGGGAAGCAGGCTCCCTGCTGAGCAGAGAGCCTGATGTGGGGCTCGATCCGAGGACCCTGAGATCATGACCTGAGCCAAAGGCAGAGGCTTAACCCACTGAGCCACCCAGGTGCCCCCTAAATTTATTCTTAAATTTGGTTCCATTTTTCAAACGGCCCATTGAATATTTCCACCCAAATATTTTATCCAGAGTTCCTCTGAAATCTATTTTGACCACAAACAAAGAAGAATAGTGCTGGAAACTATAAAGCCTTCTTAGGCCATAGGTCATTTGATTCTAGATTTTCCTTCAGAGAAAAGGGACTGGAGGTGGTAGAGGCAGCATGGGGCTAACTAACATTTGTTGAATGTTTACTTTATGCAAGGCATTGTGGTCTGTCTTAACTGACAGAGGTGAGTGTATTCTAGGATTACTTCCAAATAGTAAATAGAGGGGCCAATCAAATGCAGATATGGAATCTGCACAGGTAGCACAGTAGACAGCCACTGATACCCCAGCGAAGGTTTCAGTTACACCAAAGGAAGTGAGGCTGGAGAAATCTCTGTTGGAAAAAATAACAGGTGTCTCAAATGACTTTCTAAGAGTTTCTGCTAAAAGTATCTTAAGGTTTCCAAAAAATAAATAATCTTTCTTAAGAAAGGTCTGGCTTCTGGAGGAAATGGATTATAAAATATAATTCCAGGGGCACCTGGGTGGCTCAGTTAATTGCCCGACTCTTGGTTTCAGCTCAGGTCATGATCTTGTGGTTGTGGGATCCAGCCCTACATTGGCCTCTGAGCTCAATGTGGAGTCTGCTTCAGATTCTCTCTTCCTCTCCCTCCTGCTCTCTCTCTCAATCTCTCTCTCAAATAAATTAATAAACAAACTCTTATAAAATAATAATAATAAAATGAAGTTCCAGTTCTCCCTTTTTCCTCTAAGAAATTACAGACTTTTAGGCCCAAACTAAGCTCCTGGCAATATTTCTTCTGTTCTATGAGTAAATTTCACTCAACAAAAATAGTTATAAGATCGGCACTTTTCTTGGTTATTTCCTGTGCCAGATTCTTTGATTGAACTCTTATTGATAGGCCAGGTGCAGACTGAATATGTTTGTAGACATGCCTACTACTATGACATTACTCTTCTGAGGGAACTCTGATAAGCATAATTAATCAAGTCATCAAGCTTGATGTGGAATAGATTTTCTTCTTTTTTGGTGGAACAGATTCTGAAAATAATATGAGATGTCACTAATGGCCCAAGAATAATTTCTGAGACTATGTTTTTTAGGATAACTTTTTTAAAAAGATTTTTATTTCTTTATTTATTTGAGAGAGAGAGACCAGAGCCCCCCACATGTGGCTTGATCCCACAACTGTAAGATCATGACCCGAGCTGAAACCAAGAGTTTGATGTTTAACAGAATGTGTCACCCAGACACCCCAGGATAACTTTTAAAAATAAAATAAAGAAAATAAAAATAAAATAAAGTAAATAAAAATCGTGTTTTCTGTGTTTTCTTTTCATATCAGTAATGCACATAGAATTTTCCAAATGCCAAATGGAACATGGTGAGATAGAATGCAAGCTGATACAAATGAATGAAACCCCATTCTTCAAGAAGCAGCAACCCACTAGCTTGCCATATGGCTTGAATTCTATTATTCTTTTATTTTTTTATTGGATTGCATAAGAATTTGTGAGAGTCACTGATTCTTCCTTTTCTTCTTTTTGGTTTGTTTATACTGCTGTAATATTCTTATAGGGCAATTACGATACATCTCATTGACCGTATTTTCTGAGGGCTCATGCTAGGAAACTTATATTTTTAAGTATTGTGTGTATTAGGTATGAATTATCTGTACTGTTCATGCCTCTTAATACATTGTCTTTCTTATTGTCAATGGCTGTAAGTATCATCGTTAGTGAATTTGACTAACAGTGTTTGGAGCAGATGAGATTTTAGCTCACTCTTTGATAGCTGCATTGGCTCAGTCTAAGCTAAAGTCTTATTTTCATTAAAGGGAGCAGACATGCTGAGGAAGAAGGTGCTATTTTTACATAGGGACTTTTTCTACTGAAACCACATGATAACACTATGCTGTTAAAATGATCTCAAGCATGCTGAGTTAGCTGCAGAAACAATATGCGTGTTGCCAAAATCAAGGCAGTACTATTCTAAGCCTCCTCTAAGGTCCTCTAGCTCTCCTTGGTGGTCATGAAGAGGAGTCTGGGGAGGAGCTGGTAGGAATATACAAATTATAGGTAAAGTGAAGGTCACTTATGGTTACCTTCAGGAGATTATCCAAATTCTTGGTTATTATCACTGATCATTGAGATACAAAAAGTTTTGTTACTCAGATATTTGCATATTACTCTTATATGTTGAGTATTCTAGATTTTTTTTAAGGTAAGGATAGCATAAAACAGTACTAAGCCTAACTTTAAAGATTTTTTTTTTTTTTTTTTTTTACAGATATAGATCACAAGTAGGCAGAGAGGCAGGCAGAGAGAGAGAGAGAAGAGGAAGCAGGCTCCCTGCCAAGCAGAGAGCCCAACGTGGGGCTCGATCCCAGGACCCTGGAATCATGGCCCAAGCCTAAGGCAGAGGCTTTAACCCACTGAGCCACCCAGGAGCCCCTAAACCTAACTTTAGAACATTAGAAACAGAAGAGGTTTAGATGGAGGCCCTCCAACTCCAGTAAAACAAAAAGCAATAATAATCATATATATAATTATAATATAGAAATATGTAAATATAAGTATAATGCTATACTTAGCATTTTACAAAAATTATTTCATTTAATCCTTACAATAATCTTGCAAAGCAGCTATTATTTCCATCTACAAAATGCAACACTTCCTTTTCTTTTTTTCCTTCCTTTCCTAATAATAACTGTTGCTTCTTAAGTTATACTCAAGCTAGAAAGTGATTGAGCTTTCATTCAAGCCTAAGTATAACTACCTAGCTCCAAAGTCTATGCTTTTTCACTAGGCCATGCAGCATCTGAAAGGATGACATAGAATTAATAAGGAAATTGGGCCTCTATCATATAGTATTTTTATTTTTCATTCTTCCACCTCCATATTGAAAAATTATTAATGAGGGACGCCTGGGTGGCTCAGTTGGTTGGACGACTGCCTTCGGCTCATGATCCCGGAGACCCGAGATCGAGTCCCGCATCAGGCTCCCAGCTCCACTGGGAGTCTGCTTCTCCCTCTGACCTTCTCCTCGCTCATGCTCTCTCACTGCCTCTCTCTCAAATAAATAAATAAAATCTTTGAAAAAAAAAAAATTATTAATGAGAGCAAGTTAAAACTTACCAAAAATGGAAAAGTAAAATTTCCCTTCTTGGTGGTCTTCAATTGTTAAATGTAAATCACCTTGAGATTCGGCTTCCCTTGTCTTCAAATACTGGAAAATTCTTTCCTCAGCTACACAAGAATTTGAATCAACTACTTGGTCACAGACAGGTTTATATTTGGCAAAAAATCTTTGGGGAAGCTCTTGAACAGATAAAGATGTTAACATATAGGAATTCACATCACTTCCCTTCTGTCTGTATAGCACACTTCCTTTTGTGGCCAATGTATTTCCCAGAGACTTGTGCGGTTTTGGGGTTTTAAATGAGAGCGCCATAGCCACTTGACAGGGAAGCCAGAGTTTACAGCTACCAGAAGTGAATAGCTCTGGAATATGGCAGAAGAAGGGAAGATGATGGGACCAAAGTTAGCATCCTGAATTTGGGAAGAAATTGGGGAAGAGAGAAGAAATGAAAGATTTGGGGAGTCGCTGCCAAATATGTGAGAAATGAAGAGAGATTTATAGAAAGAAAAATTTAAGACATTTACCAAGTTATTAATAAAATCCCAATTCCAGAGTCATTTTCCTTAAACAATCTGCAAAAAGATATTAACTGATGTTCGATTATTTTTGGAGAGTGAACTGAAGTTTTGTTGTTGTTTTTTTTTTTTTGCTAAAACTAGGCTACCAGGTGGATTAACTTTTTATGGGCTTTACTTTCATAGAACCGTGAGATGTTGAAAATATTTACAAAGATACCAGCAACAAATATGTGATGGGTATAATGAGAGAGCCTGGAATCAGACATAAGGAAATCTGGCCTTTTAAAAATGAGGGAACTAATTGCATTTTGCAGACTCTATGCCTATGCAAGCAGGATTGTATTTACCTACCGAATGTGTATATACTTTCCCCAACAAATCCTTCTAATGGTGGGAAGTAGGGAAGGTGGGGAAAAGCCTTCTGCTTTCTAGGAGGACATTCTCTCTAGGTTTTTTTTTTTTTTTTTTTTTTTAAGCAAAAGAAGGGATCTTTATAACTGCAATTGACATTGTCCCAGGACCTACCAATCTTTGATTCCAGGACTCAATACTGCAGAAAACCCATCCTCTCTCAAATTCTTCCTTAAATTAGCCAATTTCTTTAAAACATTATCTTCTAAGAGTTCTTAAAGGATCCATTTAGACTCTTTCATTTTACTCTTTTCCATCTGTGCCTGCCTATGGTGGTATTTATTACAAAAGTCACCAACGTGTCAATGATTCTGTGAAAATTGATCCTTGCACACTCATGTTTAACAAACTTTTTAACAGATTTCTCAATCTTTGTTCACTCATAGTTAATCAAAAACCACTTTTGATTTATTTTCATTTCATGTGAAGTAACAGGTATACAGAAAGTTAGAGAAAGAAAGTCGAACGTAAGGTTCAGTTTAGCAGAAATGTATGAAAGTCTCATTTTGCAGCAAATTCCAGAAATTGCAATAATTTCCAGGTCTTAGTTTCTTTGGAATCAATTCTAATAGCTTTTCAAATAGTTCCACAGTTACATATTTCCCACCAAAATACCTTCTCCAGAAAAGTTTTCATAAATTTCATTTATATTTGGTAAAACTTTCTGAATTTTTTTTTCTTGGCAAATATCAGCTAAATGGTAGTGAGTATTGCCATTTATTTGATCTATTGCTTTAGGATGAATGTACAGTCTTTGGTGAAAATGAGGTTCAAATATTACTCTTTTGATGTCTTCTGGCAATATAAGAGAGGCATCTTTGCTCATTTCAATAGCTTATATCTGTAAGGTTTTATAGGCAAGATAAACACAACACTAGGCAAGGTGGGCGCAAGGCAAGATTTATTAAAGGCAATCTCCGGTGAAGTTTCAGGGCTCAGGAGAAGGGGAGCCAGGAAAGTCAGGCCAGGAGGAGGCGGGCACCCTCGGGTGAGGTTTCGCGTCTCTGGAAAGCGGATGGGGGAAGTCGCACTGGGAGGGAGTCGGTGGGGGTCTTTTATCAGGCCAAGGCAGGGCATGGGCTCACATCCATATATGGTAGGGTATTTGGTGATCGGAGGGTAGGGGTGGGGGGGGTCCTGATACTTCTGTTTCCTGCATAGGTATCGGGTTACCTATGGAGACTGACCTGGGCATACATCCTTTTGGTGGGAGAGTCAAGGGTTAAGGAAGGGGTGGGGGGAGGGGGCTGGAAGATGGTGGCCCAGCGGTCGTTTCTATTATTGCTCCTGCACTCCCAGAGCCGTCGACCCAACAGTATCTCCCTAATGGTTTGAAATGTCATCTGTTGACTATGGTCTAATAATACTTCACTTTAAAAATTTCCAAAAAAAAAAAAAAAAAAAAAACCATTTCCAATAATTAGTGAGTACATTTTAATTAAACCACAACTTCAGCAGAAGGTACTTATTTAGATAACTACTAAGTTATACCACTGATGTTGTATTTTCTTGATATATTTTTGACTTTAAAACAATGAACAATTTTTAAAAAATGTTTTTCTCTTAAAGATAGCATTCAAAGTCAATAAAGTATTTTGCATATAAACGAAAATTTGCATGTAAACAGAAGTACCACACAACTAAAAACAAATGGTCAAACAGAATGGCAGAATTGAAGTAACTTGAGTTCTATTACTTCATCTTTAAAGTTTCTGTGCCATCATTATTTACTACACATCAAAATTTTAAATGCAATGAAGTACCACAGGGGTTGTTGGACTTACTATTAAAAGAAACTTGTGGGGGTTGAATCCAAGTGTATCAAAGGCAATCTGGGTAATAGGAAGTTCTCTGAATTCATTTCTATATTGAATACAATGTTTATTGAGGAGAATGTGCTAAATTGAAGCTTTACTTATATATTAAAACCCAACAGTAACTGTAAGAATTTAAACTGACAAACGATTTTTTCAGGGAGGATGATTTTACTGTTGACATTGTTTAGAGCTGCAGAGAATGGTGATCATAAAAAGTAGATCAACTCCTAATTTTACTATAGTTTTTAAATTCTCTAGACAAGGCTTCCCCTTACTGCCTGCCTTGGGAAGGCCGGCTTCATGGCTCTGCTCTTGATAATCTCCTGGTAAAGTATGCCTGAAGGATTTCTGCCACAAGCAAACTGCAGGTAATTTTGAAATTAACAACTAAATAAATATAATGAATATAATAAATAAATATAATATAATAAACAACTAAATAAAATAACAACTATAATAATTAGTTTATTAACAACTATAATAAACATAATGGTACATAAAACTTTTTAAAGGTTGAGATAGTAATTTAGTGACAAAATTTTTAAAAAAATATTTTCTTCATTTTCTACACAACGTATTTATAATACATATTTAAATGACCTTTCTCACAAAAACTTGGCTAATAATTATTTTCTCAGTTTTTAAGACTTTTGTTATTAGCCAGGTTTTTGTGAGAAAGGTCATTT
>PISX010016746.1:0-45308 GCA_004024625.1 Mellivora capensis | reverse complement strand
GAATACCCGACTTTTGTAGCAACATGGACGGGACTGGAAGAGATTATGCTGAGTGAAATAAGTCAAGCAGAGAGAGTCAATTATCATATGGTTTCATTTATTTGCGGAGCATAACAAATAACACGGAGGACATGGGGAGATGGAGAGGAGAAGGGAGTTGAGGGAAATTGGGGGGGAGATGAACCATGAGAGACTATGGGCTCTGAAAAATAACCTGAGGGTTTTGAAGGGGCGGGGGGTGGGAGGTTGGGGGAGCCTGGTGGTGGGTATTGTGGAGGGCACGCATTGCATGGAGCACTGGGTGTGGTGTAAAACTATGAATTCTGTTACGCTGAAAAGAAATAAAAAAAAATTTAAAAAAAGTTATTCAATCAGATGCTGCAAATTTTCACTTAAAAAAGCGAGTATGAAAGGGTGTCTGGGAGGTTCAGTCAGTTAAGCATTTGAATTTTGATTTTGGCTCAGGTCATGATCTCGAGGTGGTGAGATGGAGCCCTGTGTTGGGCTCCATGCTCAGCAGGGAGTCTGCTTGGGGATTTTCACTCTTCCTCTTCCTCTGCCCCTCCCCCCATATGTGGGTGATCTCTGTCTCGCAAATAAACAAATAAATAAATAAATAGTATGACAATATCACACAAAAAAATGTATATATACTCAAGGACTTGCTCTTTTTTCTAAAACCTAAAATCTATCCTTGTTTTGGGCACTTGGTTTCTACCTCCTTCCCACCTCCTACCAAGATTATTCAGACATGTTCTTGTATTTTAGTTACTTCCTTCTGTAGGTATTATTTCCTTTTTAATATTTCAATCCTTCTACCCTTTGTCCTATAACCTCTGACATTCTCTTTGGCAAATTCTGCTTTTTCCTTTAAAGCTCTCCAAGTTCAGAAGATCCCTTCTCCTTTCTGTAGCATACACATATGTGTGTTCTGTTTTTTTCTTACTTCCAGCTCTGGAGGTAAGTAATTTCTGTGGCCACAAAGCTTTGGGCATCTGGACAAAGAGTAAGAAACTGGGAAATCAAAATGCATTCTTGAAAGAAATAAGAAATAAACTAATTCTGATTTGTGGCTAGGACTGAGGGGGAAGCCCAAAGCATGATGATCCTGGACATTTGGGAGGATGCATGAACTATCTGGCAAAAACTGTGGTTGTATTCCTTATGGCTCTAGGTTATGCTTAATGAGTGCAAGTTCAATACAAGGAAAACCTTTATGAAACACAGAACTTTATAAAACAAGATGAGTGCTCTCTGGATCTAGTGACTTTTCTAGTGATTCCACAGGGTGTGACTGTCTTAGAGAAAATTGAAGCACCTGGGATGAACAGTTGGACGTCATGATCCTCAAGGTCACTTCCAACACTGACATTACAAATTGAGGCTCACTATGTGCCTATGTGCTAGAGAAGAGTTCTATTTTTCTTCACCAACTCCTTGTGCTCCCTGTATATACTTTGCCTTTGTAATTCTAGACTATTCTTACTCTCAAAAGCAGGCTTTTTGATGCGTCTTAAGTATCCATATGGGGCCAAGTATGTGCTAAGAAGAAGAAAAATGAGAAACAAAAGATAAATTCTGTTAAACTCAGCTTCATCTTTTTTCACAAACCGGCAAGGAATTCTCAAAGCAAAATGCCTACATTTCTCAAATATATTTGTGCCAAGAGTCTTCATGAAAATCTTTTGCAATAGAAACAAAAAGGCCTGGTTCCTGGAGAAAATTATCAGAGCCTTGCCTGAGCTCCTGCCGGTGGAGCCTCATCACCCAAGGCCGGCAGATAATATGGTTATCTGCTGGAGTGGAACCAGCTCATTTGCGTGTCATGAGGCTGGCAGCTCTGTGCGCCCAGGGCACATTAAACTTTTACCTTACACATGTTAAGAATGCTTGGGCCACTGCCACCTTCTCCTCCCCTGCTCTCCAGCTTCTATTTTCTTTCTTTGGTTTTCACATCATGTCTACCAGGAATGGTTAGAGTCAGCCAGGAATGGCTTCTGTCCTTTGCTCTTTGTAGAGCCCATTTGGCTTTCTCTTGTTCTGCAACTACCAACAAAACAAGGGCTTACTCATAGGCCCAACTTACAGGTCTAACTTATCCTGCAAAATATACCTTGACCTGACTATTCTCCTTCATGTGTACTGAACTCCCTAGGGACCAATGAAATTTCCCAATTCTTCAGTCTTTTATTTTGCTTCTCTCCCTTGTACCTAGGAATGTCCCACATAATCCCATCAGTTTTTATGTATTTCACTTCTATCCATTCTTCAAGACTCAGCTCATGACAGTCTGGATAACCCACTGTTTATCAAAACACTGGGGAACGTGCAGGTGAGAGAAGCACCAGCATCATGGAGAAGGTGTTCTCTGGAGGCCAAGGTTGGTGGCAGGAGATGCCATTTCAGGAAAGGACCCGATGGAAAAGAAATGGCAACATTTCAAACTAATAAGGATATGTGATAGATCTAAACCATCAAAAGCATGGTGGGTTGAATTATCATAAGGAGTGACAAGATTAGAATTGTAGTTAGGGGCCAATAAGAATAATGTTATGTCTATAAGATAAATTTTATAAAACAGGGGTCTGAGGTCAGCTGTTCTCCCAAAATTTCATAATCCCTTGCTTATCTGCCAGATCTGAGACAGTATTCAAGTCAAGAATTCACTGACTTGGATGGGTGAGGATAGGTGAATTCTCCAGGAAAAAAAGACTCTGAAATATCGTGGCAAGTGTTATCAGGTAATGATTCCCTTGGTCCCTTCTATGGAACTACTAACACAGCAAGGGAAGCTATGGGCATTTATTTAGGAGAGGATACACAGGGGAATATTCAAATATTTAAAGGGCCCCTGGGCATTGGATCCAGGATCACATTGATATCTAGGCACTTGAAGCATAAGTATACTCCCTTCCTTTCGTCTAACAAATGTGGAGCCAGACAATAAATCTGGTCCTGGCTCAAGCCTGAATTACAGTGGATCTACAGACTCATCATTAGTCATTCCCCACTCCTTGGTGTTTACCAGAACTCCATATTGGTACCCTTGCTATGGGATTTGAACTATCATCATGGAAAGACCAACCGAAAGCCTCTGAAACTGCCTCCACCCCAGATCAAGAGAGTAAAATAAAAACAGTTTGTTAAGAAGGGGCTTACGGCATGTGCAGCCTGTGATTCCACCAATCCTGCTACTTGGGGCATGTGACCGACCGACTCCAGGATATTAGAGGAATCTGTTGTGATAAAAGGCACCACTTGGGATTTGTGTCAAGCCTATAGGAGTGGGCAAGTGTAAACAATATCTTTGAATCATTTATGACACTCACTAGAAAGTGTTCACCACAGAAGAGTTACTGAATAAAAATAAACAGAGTGACTCAGACAACTGAGCTCAGCCAGGCTCTGTCTTTGGTAGCTCAATAGGCGCAAGAATGGTGTGGCCATGGTGGCAGGGATGGGGGTGATATATGGTCAAGAGCTTGGGGTCCCACTTACCAAGGCTGACCTAGGTACTGCTGCTGCTGACTGCCTGACTTAATAGAAACAGAAATTAGGCAGAGCCCTTCATACAGCGTCACCTTTCAAAGGGACAACCAGCCACTTGGTAGCAAGTTGACTGTATTTTACTTTTCCCAGAGAAGTGATGAATGTCATCTATCTTGAATGGAATCAACACGTATTCTGGATATGGGTTTGCCCATCCTGCCTGTAGAGCCCTAGCCAATACCACTCTTACAGACTTCCAGAATGTTTAATCTATTGTCATGGAATCCCGAATTACACCACATTGGACCAAGGCAACTACTTTAAAGCAAAGGAGATGTGTCCGAGGACGCCTGACCACGGGCTCTACTACTTCTATAATGTATCTATTGCTGCACCTAGCAGCTGCCCTCTGTTAGAATAAAAAACACATCTTTCATTCACATTTGCATCTAGTACTTTGCAGAAAGAAAGTTCACACCTAAAATCCTACTCCTGCGATTTGCTATTGGTAAAAACTAGGGGGAAAGGATGTTGTACAATGAAGTTTTATTTAGTGTGAAGGAGAAAGTGGACTCTGGAATTCCATTTGATTCCTTGAAGCTCCTGTGAATACCATGTAGGATCTTCCTCCTTCAAGACACTCTCTGCTTTGGGGGAATTCTTTCTGCATTAATCAGCATCTTTGGGAAGAGTACCTGTTATTTTTCATAAGTTATGCATGCCTGCTCCCTGCATGCTAGCTTTCTTAATGGCATATTTCTGCACAATTACATGGTTAAACTATGCAATGAAGTTGATCCTTAAGCATACTATGGCATGTAGACCATGTTTGGTCCACCATCTCTTTTTGTAAATAAAGTTTTATTGAAACACAACCATGCTCACTCATTTACTTATCATCTATGGCTGTTTTCATGCTGCAGTGGTACAGCTGCGTAATTGTGACAGAGAACACTTGCCCCTGCAAAGCCTAAAATAATTATTATCTGGCCCTTAACAGAAAAGATTTGTCAACCTCTACATTAACTCAAAGGCTGAAGGTATCAGGACCACTTTTGGAATCCATGTTTTTTCACCAGTATTTCCAGAGACAGATTTTTGTTTTAGGTAGAAGATAGAGATCAACTTGCCCACACTAATCAAAGCCAAACCACAAATACCATTTTCATATCTCTCTCTTTCAAAAGTGAATATATTTTTTGGCGGGTATATGATCTAACAACTTGGGTCTTACCTGTTTCAAGACTCTGCTCTATCGTAGGCAACGGTGGAAGAGAAGGGCCAGACAACAGGCTGAAATCACTCTATAAAGAGCTTCTTTTCTAGAGCAGTGGTTTTCTTGAGGATCTGGGTCTTGTGTTCCACTTAAGACTCTTCAACGTCCTATGAGTTTTTTCCCCGTTTCGTTGAGATATAATTGACATATAACATGTAATTGCATTAACTTAAGGTGTATGACATAATAATTTGCTTGTCCATTGCAAAATGATCACCACATTAGGTTAGTTAACATCCCTCATCGCACATATAATTCTTTCTCTTGATGAGAACTTTTAAGATCTACAGGCTCCACAACATTTAAATATGCAATACAATATTGCTAACTATAGTCACCATGCTCTATATTATACCCCAAGGACTTACTTGTCTTACAACTATGAATTTGAACCCACTGACCACGCCTCTGGCAACAACCCATCTGTTTTCTGTTGGATTTTTTTTAGAGTCCACATATACTTGCTTATTACTTTTCTTTCAATTACTTTTTTTTCAATTACTTTTCTTTCAATGATTCATTCCCTAAATTCTCAGCCAACCACACCCCTCTTTGAGCTCTTTGGAAGGACTCATTGGCAAATGTTTGTCAGTATGTTCTAAAGATGGAATCTTGTTATGTCTGTGTTAAGTATTATTGATTAAGCAAAACTTCTGCTCTCTCTTCAGTCTTCCCACTAATTATGTCCATGTTTCATTTTTCTAAGTGAACATCAATGTCACAGAGAGGATTTCCTATAGAAAAGCCAAAAGCCCAGCACTATCTCCCCTAAAACAAATAGATTTTTCATTGAAATCAACATATCTTTCTGAATCGAATAGGTTTTCATGGGGCCAATAAATTTCTTCAAAACAATGCATTTTTATTACAACATATTTTTGTTCAAACCAATACTTTTTGACAACCAGATATTAATGACCTGGCCACAACTATAAATTTACCCCAAACTATGTGTTTTCTCAGCAGAAAATAATTTTTCTTATACAAACACATTTTTATTTGAATCAATCCTTTTCTGAAATCAGATATATTTCTGCAGGGGACACTGGGAACCTCTTTACTAAGAAATGTCATTTTGTTTAAAGGAACATGGTCTGAGTTTCAAGCTTCCCTAGTGGCTAACCTTAAATATCTTTATTCAACAATGAGTGAGGTAAAGTCTATTAAAGAAAATCGACTTTTTTTTTCATCTAGAAATGCAGAAAGGTATCAATAAGCACTTCTTATAGAACCTCAAAGAAATAGAGCTTCCATCTCATCTATTGTCAGGGCAGATACCAGCCAGCAGTATCCTGCTTCTTTAACAGAAGCAGGTAAGGCTCATGTCCATCCTTAGAAATGCTCTGTAAGCCCACAAACAAGAGTGCACACAGCCACAACATTACTGCCTTCTTTTTGGCATCAAGCAGCAATGACTGTATAGCTTTTTTTTTTTTTTAAGGAACGTTATCTTGCATTTTCAAATTGTCTCTGTATTTAACCAAAGACTAAGGAAGACGTACTCTAAGGGAAGAATATTATTATTACCAGTCATTTATTCACATCAGCCTCTTTTTCTTCCGCAGACTCAGATTCCATCTTCTCAGATACTGAATCTCTAATCTTTCTCACATGGAAATCAAATACAAGAAATTCATACAATTGACTTAACATGTATAGGGAGTTTCTGGTCCCTGAAAGGCATAAAAGCAATTCCTAAATAAACTTTGCTGGTTAAATGTGATCATAAGAGGTGTATTTCCAGGGTTTCTTGTTCATTTTCTTTGCAAGTATTGCCCAGTAGATCAGCTTAAGGCCTCAACAAAGATTCATCAATTCTAGAATGTCTAGGGACTGCCATCTTTGTCTCAACTACAGTAAATTTATGGGACCTATGTTTCTTGCTACTAGTATGAGCACATTCATTTTTCTGTTTCCCACTCATTTTCATAAAATAATAAAAGAAAAGCACAAAGGGATTGTCCAGATAATTACACAGTATCTTTCCAAACAAAGGTAGCTGTGTGGCCAACGTTGTGCTCTTGGCTGGCAGATTGTATAGTCATTCAAAATAGTCAGTTCTCACCTACTGTAAAGAAGTTCACTTTCATTGTGCATGAGACAATTTGGGGCTGACAATGTATGAGGTAAAAATGCCTGTGTTGTCAAAAATTAAGGACCTCATTGAATGGAGAAAAGCATTAGAAATGGAACGCTTGGTTTTTTTTTTTTTATTAATAAGCATATTCACTATTGTGAAGCAATGACTACATGCAGAAGGCATTGTTATAAGAATTTCACATCCATTTTCTCCTTTCTATCTTAGGATAAATCTACAAAATAGGTATTCTTATTCATTTACAGGTGCCCTACCTACTTCCCTGGTTTTTAGTGACATTCAGATGAAGACTTGAATGGGAAAAATATCCCCAAACAAGACATCATAATAGAAGTGCATAAAGTAACACTTGGTAAATGCAAGTTCATTTCTCAAACATGAATTGTGCAAATATGTTTGGGAGAAAAAGATGGATTTTTTTTTCACACTTTTTAATTAATGATTTCACGTCTCTGTGAAATTGCGTATGTAGGAGAGAGCTTCTCACCGGCAGTGGAAGAACCTTGTGTGTCAGTGAGGGGATGTAGTTGAGATGCAGAAAAGGCAGCTGAGATTTCATGATGTGGGTTATAAGATGAATGTCGGGTTACAATGAGGTTATAAGGTAACTAAATGAGCAATAAGAGTAACTATTCATACATTTATGGAACTTCTTTCTTTAAGATACAACACATTTTTACTTAAACTCTCCTTTGATCTTCACAGAAACTCTGAAGTAGACAGGGTAAGAGGGAAATATCCCCCTTAAAAAAGAAGACATCAATGTCGAGAACAATCAGGTGCTTGTCCAAGAACAGGCTGCTTTAGTGATTGACAAGGCCAGGGCTATTCCTCTTTACCATCCAGAGAAGTATTTAGCTCTCAAAAACAAGACAGACCCCTGGGGATAAAAATACCTTATATGTTTATAAAAGAATAAAAAAATTAATAAAAAAAAAAAAACAAGACAGAACAAGAGCCCAGAACAGAATATCACAAGGACAAGGATCAGAGGCAAACATGTGGCACACGTTATATATACCATTTTCGAGTCTTTGGCCTCATTTTTTTCCCTTCGAATCCCCCTGAATTGTAGTTACCTGCTTGAAGCTACCCAGACCACTGTGACTGAGCCAGGATTGATGTTTCCTGTTTTCTGATTTCAAAATCCAGTGCTGCTCACAGAAGCCTATCTTGTGGCCCTGGGGCCTGGAGTAAGAGGACAGAGAGTAGGATTTGGGGGTAAGTGGGGGGATACCCAGAGGATTCCTTAATGTATAGACTGTGCCAGGGCAAGGTGGGATGATGGTGTGGACGATAGCCTGGGCTCGGGGGTGTCTCCAGGAAGACTCGAGAGGTGGGGGACTGTAGCAGGAATGGCTGTAGGCATCACTAGCCATGCTTGGCTGAATTTAACAGCAGACACTTGCCATATGTGCGAGGCATGGGGGCTGGCTCACAGAATACAGGAAGACAAATTCTGGGAGGAAGGGGAAACCAAAAATATCAGACTGATTCCAAAGAACCATTGAATCCTCATGAATATAAAGCCCATGCGTAGCAAATTCAATTTAGGAAGTATCATGGTTTATTATGTTGTAGCACCTAGGCTTTGTTGAGATCTGTGGGAACCAAAAGGGATGCATGAGACTCAACTTCTCTGGACCTCACTCTACTCATCTGTAAAAAAGTAGATTGAAATAGTTCATTTTCAAAGGCATTGAGTCTTTGCTGTGACATATTCACTACCTGATTTATTTGCAATCTGGTGGTCACAAAGGTAGAATGTCAACAGTGGGCAGGACCTTGGAACTCACTTGGGTCGAACACAGAGTAAGAGAGGAACAGCTAATCCAAGGGGGATTGGAGCCTGGATCTTTTGAAGATAAGTCCTCGGTTCTCTCTACACCAACTGTGCATCTCCCGCTAACTTCACTACAGGTGGAATTCCTGTTGGAAGAGTCCTTACTGGTCACTAAGCACAGCTACTTGTCCAGCCCTCACCCTGTTCTGGAACAGCCTCACCATGTGAACAACACAGCTGAGCTGACGTATACCACCAGAGCAGAAAACTCACTCAAATCAGAGAAAAGCGGTTTTATTTTTGCAAAGCTACACATTTTAGTTTTCTTCCTTAAATTGGACTTCCACTTCCTGCCCACCATATAGAGCCATAGCAAACACATCCATGGCCTCTTTTAGATATCTGACTCATTCATAATTCTTGGCACTGGTCTACACAACAGGTTGCTGCAGATGGTTTCTGGGATTAATAAGAAGTCATAATTTGGAGAAAGCTATGACATTGTTCCTGAGAAATACTTTATTTTGTGCCAACTAAGAGGAAGATGTTTCACTTTGCACAGGGCAGGAGATGGTGGCCAATAAAGCTCAGGTCACTTTCTCAGGTACGGAACCACTCTTCCTCCTGCATCTGCCTCCTCCCTCTTTTTCCTAGAGACACAACCACACATCCCCACCCCCTGTTTTTAGCACCCAGACTCCTACCAAACTAGGATAATTGAATGAGGTTTTTGCAAGACTAAGAAAGGAGGCATTCCATTTCTGGAACACAATAACACAACCCATTTTTATACAAGGGCTTGTTTTTAAGGGTGTTGCTTTCCTGGCTGGCTGCTCTGGGAGGAGGCCTTTTTGTTTCCTCCCCGACCTTACTGCCCAGCATCTGAGTCTCCCTCACTTCCTGTTGGTTTCATGGAGGGAAAATCTGGGCCAGAGGCTGAGAGGAGAAAAAAGCAGACCTTGAAAGAGTACGTGTGAAGGAAGGAGAGGAGTTTAAAAAATAATAAGAAACAAGGAAACGAGGAGTGCTTTGAGGAAAGTGTGGGGGGGTCCAAGAGGAGGGACTCTCCAATTCACATCCGAAAGCAGAGTCACTGTGTACTGAAATTCCATAGTGGACCCTTTTGCATTATCCTCTGGACTTTGACTGTCACAGTCAGGCATCACAGTAATAGGTCTGGATAACACAACAACATTCCAAAGATTATGGGCACAAGGAATACTCACACAGAGAGGAAGATGAAGACTGGTCTTTGCCTCAGTATCCAAAGTAAGGCATGTAGTCACTACGCTATGTTAAGACCAGATCATTATTCATTCATTAATTCATTCCCTTAAATAATAAATTCAAACATTTATTATGTGCAAGGAACTTTATAGGAACAATGTTTTTTTCTTGTACTGACAGCTTATAAGCTATTTGGGAAAATTAAACATTAAATTGCAGCATAAATTAAGAGAATTTCACAGAGAGATTTAACTTTAAGTACCCAATGAGTGGTATAGACAACTATTGTTACAAGTTCATGGGAAGAACATACTTTGGAATGATTAGGGTAGACTATGTTGAAAAGGTAGGCATTCAGCTGAGTTGGAATTAGATAAAATGAGAGGAGAGAATCTTAGCAGTGGGAAACATGTCAAAAGCGTAGAGGAAAGGGGCACCTGGGTGTCTCAGTTAGGTATCTGCCTTCGGCACACATTATGATCCCCAAGTTCTAGGATTGAGCCCACATCAGACTCCTGCTCAGTGGGGAGTCTGCTTCTCCCTTTTCTTCTGCAGCTCCCCCCACGTGTATTTTCTCTTCTCTCTCTCTCAGTCAAATAAATAAATAAAATCTTTTTTTTTTTTAATGTAGAGGAAGGATGAGTATATCATCAGTGAGTAATGAACAGACCCAGTTTAACTGAAGCCAACTGTTTTCAAAAATAATTTAGTGAAAGAATAACCTGGAAATGTAGAGTATGGATGTGAATATCACGCTAAACAAAAACATTTTGATCCAGAAAGTAACACGATGGAAAGTATGTTTAGAAAGAACATGAAATAATAGGACTGGCCAGCAGTGGCAGAGGAATATGGATAGAGGGGAGATACCCATTAGCAGGTTTTTGTAGTAAGCCAGGTGGGGGGTTTAAGATAGTGGAATTAAGGAAATAGAAAAGAACAATTTATGAGTGCATTGTGAAGAGGAAACCAGTGGGATCTGATGACTGATTAAGTAGGAAGCAAGAAGGGATTCAAAGATGATTCAGAGATTTTTGAATTTGTGAGTTTTTTCATTGACAGAAGGTTTTGAAGGCTGTAGACATAGAATGGTCTGTTGCTGTCTGAGGTAAGGAAGTATGGATCAGAGAGGAAGAATGTTGCAGTTGGTTTTGAACAGATTCATGCAATTACCTCTGTGCTATTCAACCTGATAGTGACCTCTGACTTCTGACCCTGCCTCATTGTCCTAGTGTCCCATCCCACATTCTCCTTACAGCAGCCACTTTCCACAGGGGCAATACTTTAGAATCACCAGGGGCATGGGGCTTTAAAAATCCCTACCCTGGGTTACACCCCAACCAATGAAATCAGAATCTCAACAGGTGGAATCCTAGTAACTATTTGTTTTTTAGAGAGGATGAGGTAGGGGGAGGGGCGTACGAAGAGGAACAGAGAGAGAGAATCTTAAGCAGGCTCCATGCTCAGCGTGGAGCCAGATGTGGGGCTTGATTTCACAACCCTGAGATCATGATCTGAAATCAACAGTAGGATGCTTAACTGACTGAGCCATCCAGCAGCCCCATGTATTTTTTTTTTAAAGCTTGCCAGATAATCCCATTGTCTAGCTAACACGGAGACCATTGCCCTATAGGTATTTATTACATACTATTTTCCATATTTTCCCCTTGGAGGTACACGTTTGAATGGGCAAAAGACATTATGATAACCGTTGCCCCATCTCAGCAACCAGGACTATCAACTACTCAAGTACCCAAATCACCGGTGTGGGTACATCCTTCACTCCTCTCTCTCCCTGCACTAATTACGCCTGCACTAATTACCAAATCCTGCAATTCTACCTCTTAAATAGTTCTAGAATTTGGCCTCTTCATCCCTGTCCATGACTACCTCCTAGCCCAAGTCATTATTTCTTGCAATCTAGATGATTGCAAAAGCCTCCTAAATCTTCCAGCCTCGGGGTCCTTCAATCCCATACCAATACAGTAGATAGAAAACTTCTTACAAATGCAAATCTGGTTATATCCCTTCCCTGATTAAACCTCAGCAGTTCCATAAGGCCATTAAGATAATTTAAAGGATATTCTGTGGTTTGTCATTTGATTACTTGTCCAGTTTTACATTTTGCCATTTCCCCTTCACACTCTGTGATCTGGCTGTATTAGATGCCCTCTTGCTTCTGGAAGCTTATTCATAGTGGTCTCTATGCCTGCAACACTTATCTTCCCCATTCCCATACTCCTCTCTTAATTTACTCCTGTTTCTCCTCTTTATGGCCCTTCTCCACTTTTCAGCTTAGATGGCAGACACTTCCATATGAAAACTTTTGAAGGCCCTCTAGGTATGGATTACATGTTCCTCCTTTGTGCTTTGCCCTTACTATAACATTTATTACACTATTTATTTACCTCTAATGCTCACTAATCCATTAGTTTTGTAAATACAAGGACTGTATCAAATTTGCTCACTATTTTATCACCAGCAAAATACCTAGAACATAGTAGATGTTCATTAAATAATTTTGGAGTCACCATGAAATGGATCCCCTATTATTATATTATATATAACATGGAGGCAGACAGTGATTGATCTACATTAGTTTCCTCACAGTGAACACCAAGTAAGAAATAACTGAAGAGAATATTTATTCATTCTTCATTCTGGTGTCCGTACAGAAAACCAGTAGAAAAACAGAACACTGCAGTTTTAATCAGTGCTGCCTAAAAGCACAAACACAGGAAAGTTATCAAAATTAATCTAAATGTTTATCACTTTGAAAGAACATTGCTAGAATAACAAATAGGAAAGCATCATCATTTGTACAAAGGACATCAGATGAATGAATTGAACTAACAGAACAGTGTTGGTGAGATACTGACCATGAGAACTTAGCTGGGATGTGCTAAATCCAGAACCTGAGAGATGACAGTCTACTGTACCTACTAAACCCAGACATTGACTGAGCCCCCACTTTGGCCATTCTAAATGTTCCTGGAGCTTAGATGTCCACATAAGAGCCACTATATTTTCTTATAAAAGAAGATGGAGATGGAAGGCAGTAGCTTCTACGTTTTGAGATTAAATTCCTTCAGGAATAGGGGTTGGAAATTAAAATTGTTTGGATTTTTTCTCCTTTGGTTTCTAACTTCTCCATCACCCAGAAGAGGCTTGGCAATCAGGGCCAAGCCAGTGCACACCATCAAAACTGAGCAGGCTACCTTTGTTCATTCTTCAGTGGGAGGACATTTTAGGCATGTAGCCACACCCTCCGAGACACAAGAGTGAATTAAAAGTGGATTTAGAGAGCACCCAGCAATGATAAACTGCAGTTCTCAAAGGAATAAATCCACCTCCCAGATTCCCTTTAGCTGCCAAGGGAGGGGCTGAGGAAAGCAGCAAATCCACCTTGCACTGGCACGTGTGCAGGCAGCATGGTGCCCTCTTGCGCCAGCTTTGCTACAAATAATCCAGTCGAGTAAGAATAAAGGCCCTGCTTATATATCTCAGGTTCTGACGTCAAACAAGATTGAGGAACTAGAATCACACCACAAAGAGTTCTCTGGGAGTTGGATTCTGACCTACTGAAAGACCAGCTTTTTTAGCAGTATGGGTGGAAGAGACGGAAGAGTCCTTTAATCCAAGGAGCCTCTGGTACTCGAATCCCCTCCACAGCTCCTGGGCTGCGGGGTAGTCTACCACGGGCTCTCTGTTGATGCAGAGTCCTTAACAACCAAGGGTAGGAGGGGTCACTGGAGAGATTGCCAAGGTCCTACTTCCCCTTGATCATCCTGGTTGGCAGCTCTGTGTCAGCAAGACTTCTCTTGCTTCTTCACAGGATGCAGAACAACATGTAAGAAAGGCCACCCTAAGGTTCTCTCCATCCCAGAATTCTCCCTGAGAATCTGAAGTCTGTCTGGTGGCAAAACAACCATGTTTGTCCTTCATGGCATCTTCTTGGGGGCTGGGGAATGACGAAGAGCCATCATGTGCTTCCCCGTTCTGGACCGCTCACTCACATGCTTCATCTTGTCTTTTTCCTTAACTAAACTCAAATTTCTTGAATTCCAACTCTGGCCTAGAATTAGGTTAAATTCTTTTTTCCTTTTGGAACATATTTTCTGGGATTCTGCACTGGAGTACTTCTTACTTGTCCCACTTAGTCTCTTACGATTTCATGCAGTGGCCCTTCTTGTGGTCTTTCATTTGAGAGAAAGAACAACATTAAAATTAAGTAGAATTTAAGTAAAATTAATACTCCTTATTAAGTAGAGTATAATCCATCATTACTTGTTGGTTGTTTGTGGATTTATTGCTTTTTTACCTTTCTTTTCACTTGTCCTAATTTTAATCCATTATTCTTTAACATTTTTTTAAAGATTTTATTTATTTATTTGACAGACAGAGATTACAAGTAGGCAAGAGAGGCAGGCAGGGAGAGAGAGGAGGGAGCAGACTCTCTGCGCTCTCCATGGAGCAGAGAGCCCGATGTGGGGCTCAATCCCAGGACCCTGGGATCATGACCTGAGCCGAAAGCAGAGGCTTTAACCCACTGAGCCACCTAGGTGCCCCTATTCTTTAACATTTTCCATTGAAGTATTCCAACAAAATAGGACCTCCCAAATCTGGGGTCTTTTGCAGTAAGGGACATATGTTTTAACTTTATAATTAATCTGAACTTTGCATCCTATGTCATTAAATATGTATTAATTTTAATAAGACATATTTTATATAAATATTAATTAAAGTCAATGTTTATCTGTGACTTTACATTTCTTCTGGCAGCTGAAGAGAAAGCTAAGGAACAAATATTTTCTATATTAAAAAGAAAAAAAAAGAGTTGCAATTCTACCCCAGCCACCCCTGCTGGCCTTTAATAGCATGTCCCTGGTCTTCTCTGGTACAGCCTCCAAACCTGGATGCTCTGGGTTTTCCTATAATTACCAGGTCCAGGAGACTATCTTCCTCCCCAAAAGCCCACCTGATGCTCAGATATTTCTTTTTCCAGACACCCATCAAATGAATATTTATTCCATGTTTACTATGTCCCAGGATCTATACAGATACTCCCCAAACCTCCCCTTCTCTCTCTGGTTCTCCCCTCATCATATAACCCTGTCCTTTCATGAGTGTGGAGTACAATAAAGGCCTTCAAAGAATAACTGACCTTGTATAAGTGTCCCCAGTGGCTTAATGTTATAAATTCTTGTCTTCTTTTTTGTTAGTGAACTTGGACCAAAGAGTCCTAGTTTTTACAAATGCATATTTCTGAGCTTCCTATGTACCTGGCTCTTTAGCCTCTTAGCTATTTTCTCCATACGAGATAGGTTATAGAAACAAGAGATAGTTTTTAATTTGCTCTGTGGCTAATCAACGTGTGAAAGCCACTTAACTTCCTGAGGTTTCCTTTCCTCCCTGTAAAATGGGAAGAGTAACACCATGTAAGGTCGCTGTTAAAATGAAGCTTAAATAGGTCTAGAAATATAAACCCCCACATGGACATGGCTCATCATTCATCTTTAGTAAGCAAATGTATTTCAGAACCCAACTAGAACTAAGTTCCAGCTGTTTCTTAATGTGAGAATACCATCATAGACACACAGGACCCAGCAAAGAAGGCATACCAACAAACTCAAATGAGGGAAGGTTTTAGAAAAAAAAAGTGTATTTTAAAAATATGGTAGTCATCGTGAAAAGAAAAAGTAGAATTTTGATGGAGTTCTTCACCTCTATCTTATATTGAATTAGGGATGTATGAGGTTGGGAGCAGCCCAACCTCTTTTATCTTTACAACTGCTACTGGACTTAGGCCTGCTTAGTAGGCGACTAGAAATTTGCCTTGTAGTGAAGTGCTAGCAGTAATGCCATCCACAGCACACAGCTCTGTCTGCTCAGGTTTTCTTTCAAAAAGAGTAACCAAGCAACAGTGAAAAGACTCCATTCTCTGACTTGTAGCTGAAAAGGCCAGTGTCTATTGAGCACTTACTGTATGTCATGCTGTTACCATGGATCGTTTCACTTGGACCTTGCCAGTATCCCAGACTTAGCACATGAAGAAACTGATGCTCATGGTTGCAAAGCCATGTGCTATGCACTATCCAGCTCCCCAGGTGGAGATCTGGGATTTGAAGATTAGCCTGTCTGAATGTGGAGCCCAAATGCTTCGACCCTACACTAGACCATCTCACTGCTTTCCAAATTGGCGATTTCCAAGGCAGTCTGTATTAATGCATTCTGGAACAAATTATTATTATTTATTGAACAATAACTGAAATAGAATATCCTGTTACTTTTAGGTGTACATTATAGTGATTGATATTTTTATACATCATAGAATGCTCCCCATGATAAGTCTAGTAACCCTGTGTTACCATACAAAGTTATTATAATATTATTGACTATATTCATCCCCATGGCTTATTTTATAACTGGAAGTCTGTACTTCCTAATTCCCTTCATCTGTTTTGTCTGCCCTGAATCCCAGCCCCCTCTGGTAAACCAACAGTTTCTTATATCTATGAGTCTGTATCTGTTTTGTTTTGTGTGTCCATTTGTTTTGCTTTTTTAGATTCTACATTCAAGTAATACTATACACTATCTTTCTCTGACCTATTTCACTTAGCACAATACCCTCTAGATCTATCCATGTTGTCACAAATGCAAGAATTCATTCTTTTTTATGCCTGAATAATATTCCATATATATATGTATGTATATACATATATATATGTATATCTATCTATATATCTTCTTCATTCAATTATCTGTCAGTGAACACTTAGGTTGATTTCATAGGAGTGCAGATAGCTCTTCAAATTGGTGTTTTTGATTTGTTGGGATAGATATCCAGAAGTGGAACTGCTGGATCATATGGTAGTTCTATTTTTAATTTTTTTGTGGAATGTCCAGACTGTTTTTCATTGTGGCTGCACCAATTTACATTCCCACCAACAGTGCAGGAAGATTTCCTTTTCTCCACAACTTTGCTAACATTTGTTATTTTTGTCTTGGTAATAGCCATCCTGACAGGTGTGAGGTGACATCTCATTGTGGATTTGATTTGCATTTCCATGATGCTGAATGATGTTGAGCATCTTTACATGTATGTGTTGGCCATCTGTATGTCTTCTCTGGAGAAAGGTCTATTCAAGTCTGCTGTCCATTTTTTTAATAGGTTGTTTATTTTTCTGATATTAAGTGTGTAAGGTTTTTACATATTTTCAATATTAACTTCTTATCAGATGTATGGTTTGCAAATGTCTTCTCCCATTCAGTAGGTTGTATTTCTGCTCTGTTGATGGTTTCCTTCGCTGTGCGAAGCCTTTTAAATTTGATATAATCCCATTTGTTTATATTAGCTTTTGTTATCCTTGCCCGAAGAAACTGGTCCAAAATATATTGCAAAGATCATACCAGAGAGCTTACTGCCTATGGTCTCTTCTAGAAGTTTTATGGTTTCAGGTCTTACAGTCGTGCCATTAATCCATTTTGAATTTATTTTGGTATATGGTATAAAAGAGTGATCCAGTTTCACTATTTTGCATGTGGCTGTCCTGTTTTCACAACATCAGTTATCAAAAGGGCTGCCTTAGGGCAAGTTATTTTTCTAGACTGTTTCTTTCAGTATAAACTTTATATGGAGGAAGAGAAAAAGTGTTGAAGAAAGGGAAGCCAGAGGCTGAAATGGGAAGGACAAAAGATTGCACAATCTTAGAAAGAATTTGCAGACTGACACAACAGAACGACTCTAGCTAGAGAGGGATACCAGGAGAACTGACAAAATTACCGGTGGGGTCGCTCTGTGTTCTTTGGAGTGAGAAGCTTTATAAATAACCGAGGCTACCTTTCTCTTGAAAAGAGAATTAAGTAAATGTTGATTGTTTGCTTAACTAGCACAACTTGACCTTTATTGCTAGTGGTTTTTTTTCTTCCTGTAAAAGGCAAGACCCTTGAGATCATAGAGCATCTTCAACATGTGGAGCTGCCCAGAATTTGCACTGGAGGTCCCCAGAAAACCATCTTTGTCCCAGACGGCCTCACCCAGGCAAGCATGCGGAGTGCTTGGGATAAGCAAAGGGCTGGGTGCCATGGCATTTGTTTTCCATTGAATAGGATTAGGGATTCTGACATGAATGATTAATCACCACATTGCAGACGGCTGACGAACACAGGAAAGAGTCCACTCGGAATGGATGGTGCACGCAACCTATTCCAAATGGCTGCCGGGTGTTCCTGTCTTTCCCACCCTCCCTACTCTTTCCTTAGGGTCCCGACTCCTGGCATCTCTCTTTCTCATTCCTTTTCTCCTTTCTTTTTTAACTTGATCCTCTCCCTCTTTTTCTTTCTTTCACAATCATTTTCTCCCCCCACTCTCCCTCCCAAACCCATCTTTGGTGAGGTTGATTCTCTCTTGCTCACTGCCTTTCCACCATCAATCCCTTTGAGCCTTACTTGTGAGCCAAGCCAGTACCTGAGTCTGAAGCCTCATGAGGGGATAGGGGACAGGGGGCAGAGGGTGGGGTGGGAAGCCCTCCAAGGGCTCCTAATGGAGGGTACTGGAAGCTAGATTCAAAAGCATCGGGCTGAATCCCAGCTTTTCCCATCACACTCCTGTATACCAGAGCAACGAAGAGGAAAATGTCCCTCCCTCCGTTCGATGAAGAATACAAACAGAATGGCATAGACACACACACACCATGTTATACAAAAAACACAGAAGTAGGAACAGGATTGTGTTTCCAGGTGCCTCAGTTTTCCAGGCTTTATAAAGTAATTCCCTTTTTATGGAAGTAGGTGTAGAGGGAGGCTATTTCCTCCATGTCTGTTACAGCTTGTGAATCTGCTGTTTGAGTTTAGAATAATGTTTCCTTTTTAACCATTTGGCTTTTGGAATGCCGTGTTTGCTGAAACTCCCCCTCCCTTGGAAGGAAACGCCATCACAAGTGCTTGAGTATTGAAAGCAAAGAGCAAGAACTCTGGAGTCTGATTCTCCTGTTTCATTCCTGGCTTTACCCTTCCTGGTTGTGGTACTCTCAGTCTTGCATCATCATACATCAGAATTATCAGGAAAACTTGTAAAAATGCAGATGACTGCTTCTCAGTCCCAGAGTTTCTAAGTCTGGAATTGGGTCCAAAAATAATCATTTTTAATAAGTTTCCAGGTGATCCCAGTGCTGTCGGTCTGGTAATTCCACTTGCAGAACTCCAGTGACTTCCTCATCCTCTGCGCTGGGGGTTCCTTTCACAATTACAAGTATGTGTTGGGTCTGTGGCTTAGTATTTACAGCTTAGAAAATCTAGGGCTGCTTTTAGAGAAAATAACTGTTACTAACAAAGTCGAACGACTATCCAATATGAGTATTGTGTGGCCAAGGTCATATAAGACAAAGATAAAGACTGTCATCTCTCCATCCTCCAGACACGCACACTGATGGAGCTCTTGTTTCTTGTCCCATACCTGATGACAGCTCCCTAGGCAACCTCCTTCCAGGTTCTTCAGTCACATCCAAGGGGGTGGTCCACGTGGAAATGTGGCCCTTGTGTCTTGATGGTGTCACCTGCCTATGATGTCTCTATACTGGTGTCTCTATACTGCTGACACTTGAACAACAGGGACTTGAATTGTATGCATCCACTCACACACAGACTTTTTTTTGGGTAAATACAGTATAGTGTTGTAAATGTACTTTCTTTTCCATATGATTTCTTAAGAACATTTTCTTTTCCATAGTTTCCCTTATTATAAGAACAGTCTATAATACATAGGACATACAAAATATGTGTTCATTGGCTGTTTATGTTATTGATAAAGCTTCCAGTCAATGGTAGCCTATTCGTAGTTAAGGTTTTGGAGACTCAGTAGTGATACACAGATTTTCTATGGCATGGGGAGTTGTTGCCCCAACCCCCATGTTGTTTAAGATTACATGTGTGTGTGTGTATGTATGTGTGTATGTATGTATATATGATCATATATATATGGCTTGTATATAAAACATACAAATATAGTTATATATTATTATATGTTATACATATTATATATAATAAAATAAATATACATTACATTATGTGAATATGAATATATCATATATAATATAATTGTAATAATAACACTAATTATATATAACATATAATTACACTGTATTATATTGATATATATTTTACATATACACATAGTATTTTAAGTGGTATGTTTGAATTGATTACCTGCCTAAGATTTTAAAGTGATACATATATTTTATATATATTTTAAAGTGATATAAATATATATTTTTAAAATGATAAAATATATTTATATATATGTGTGTGTATATATATGTGTGTGTATATGTATATGCATATATATATATATATATATATATTTTTTTTTTTTTTAATTTAACTAGCCAGGCCAAACGAATTAGCAAACTGGCAGAACCCCCCACCTGCCCATACTGCAATGTGACCACCTGCCACCAGGCGTCCTCTTAGCAGGCTGGGATCAATTAGTGATTGGAATTGAAACTATATGTCGTTAATTACGTAACTTTGGGCTATTCAAACTTGGTTTCACTAAAATTGCATCATGGCACTGGGGGCATTACAGAGAGTTGCTGACAAAAAGAGAAAGGAATGAACAAACAATCCATAAACACTGGACTCAGTGATAATGCTCAAGGTAGGTCCCCCCTACTTCCTCCTATTATTAATTTTTTCTCATCCAGATGGGGTTTTCTGTGCATATGGCAACAGTATAAAAGTTTTGAATGATCTTATTTGCAATAAAGTGAAACAACTTCAAGTGTCACCCACTCTGGGGTACTGGGTTTATAAATGCCATTAGCTCCTTGAACAAAAGGGCTCCAGACCCAAGGCTGGCTTTTCAGAGACTAGTCCAACAGGGAAAAGGCTGTTGAAGGTATTGGCTTCTTACAGACTCACATCAAACAACCCTGTCTATACTGCTGACCCAACCTACTATAAAGCTAATCCTGTGGGAGGAATTGTCTCAGCGTATTTGAGAATCTACCTCAAGTGGAAGTCTGGGAGAGAGAACGAAGGCCATTTGTGTTTGATGAGGAAATGCGATCTTAAAGCCTGTGGATAGGTGATTGCTGTAATATACTCCGTCCCAAAAAGCTGAGCTGTCACATTTAGCTAACGGATGGAAGCATGAAAAACTTTGGAAATATCAAAGCTTAACATTTTTCCAGTAACATGAATTCACTTACACTGTACATAATTTTTTCAGATTACTCATTAAGCTGTTAAAATCACTTTATATAGAATATGAGAAATATGCTTGCTTGTACGTGACTGAAAGTCTCTCAGGCTTTGTATCTCCTAACTTTTTTTTAAGTATAAATTTGTACCTGAGTGCTTTATTAACATAGCTTTTTGCATATAATTTCCCTGGTGGTTTTTTGTTTTAAGAGAAAGTATGACTGGAACAAAGGAACTGCCACCATTTAATAATGTTTGCATTCAAATATTCTACATAGATTTTAAGTTTAGCACAACGACGGGGTGCCTTGTGAGGGGAAGTCAACTTCACCATTGTGCTCCTGCTATGCATTTGCAGGCTTCTTTTTAACCAGGCAACCATGAACTGTTAGAGAATAAAGCTTCTAGCAAGAGACAGCTTCCCTCTTGCTCCTCTCACCCACCCACCAAGATTTCCCTTCTTATACACTGTTAGTATTTTACCTGGAAGCTTCCCTGTGTGAAGTCCTTAGACCTTGAGGTCCTCAGAGAAGACTTGAGACTGCACTGCCCCACTTTCTTCTGCAGAGCCTCGTCCTGTCACAACTCTTAGCACAGATGTCCTGTTCTCTGCCCCATGGCCATGGTGCATCACTGGGTTAACCTGAGAGTGGGTGGGAACGGGGCTATAGAATATTGCTGGAATGTGACTGTTCGGCCAAGACTCTCTAAAACATTAATGTCCTATATGTACAATGGGAACATAGTCTTGAAGTCATAGGATTATGTTGAACAAGTGAAATTGAGTTACAATGACATGAAAGTGCCTATGACATCGTTTTGCTTTGTTTCCTGTGCAGTCACTCCTCTGTCCCCACACATCAGGAGTTTCCAGAGAATCTCAGTATGAGCACGGTTTTGTTCATGATGTGTTGGGCACAGGTGACTCTTGTTACACAGCACTGTCTGGATCCTCCCAACACCGCTCCAACCATATTGGGATCCAGCAAATTTTAACAATTCTGGTGAAAAGTTAAAATTCAACCCAGCCACACAAATTTACTTGCACAAAGAGTGATGGAGGGTTCGGTGTAATTGGGTAGAATCTCTCTTGGGAGGGAGAGGCTTGAAAACCTCTCATCTGCGGTCATGAGAGAAAAGGAATCCGAGACCTTGAACACATACGGTCAAAACCTGACCCCAGACTGAGGATCCCTGGAGCTTGGGAAGGGCACCTTATGCCCCACTGAGGGCTGGTGCATACTCAGGTGGCCTGACAACTGAGGACTCCAAGAGAAATGCTATCAGAAAGTCTGCTTATCCTCTGCCAGGCCAAATGTGGGCATTAGGTTTAGGGAAGGTGGGACAATGGCTTAAATAAAATTTGGGAGGCTGTCGGATATGACCTTACAGGGACAGTGCTAATTATGTTAATTACCTGGGAGGCCCAGCTTCCCACATTAGCAGCTCAGGATTCTCCCTGTGTTCCCTCCCACACAAACAAATCAGAGCGGGGTGGGGTGGGGTGAAGAAGATGAGTTAAATTAAATCACGAAAAAATAATTCTAATTTTCAAAGTAAACATTAATTTCAGCTTCTCAAACCCTCTTCCCTGACCACAGACAAAAAGACAAAAATATTTTTTTTTCCAGAGACAACATTTATTTGTAGTATATGCTCTGGAGAACCAACTAAAGATTTCCCCTCTTCCGGCAGTTTGAGCAACAAATTGGAAGAACAGAAAATCAAAGACCCTCCCTCTCATCTTATTTTTTCTTGATGTGAAGACATTGTGGGAAGTATTTTTTTTTAATCTCAGAATCTATAGTGGTTAGCACAGTGTCAAGCACAGAGTATTCGCTTGATAATATTTGTTTTTATAAATAAGGTGACCCCTGAGTCACTTAATGATCTCAGCTCTCTACCTCATTTTATTAACATGCATATAATTATGGGGATTTGTGGAAAGGGGGTTGTTGTGTATAATGGACATACTGAGGCAACTTAATGCTTGTCAGGAAAATGACGTTTACATGGTCATATACACATTATTCATTATAGCCCTTTAAAAATTAAAAGTGAGCCATTCTGTTTTTATTCCAACAGAGTTGAAAAGTAAGCTTTCTTACTCCTTTTCTTTTTTTGTTTGTTTTTCAGCAGCAACATTTGTTGATTGATACTTGGTAATATGAAAGATTATAGTATATGTGCTGAAATACACACTCATTCTACATAAAAAAGATTCGGATGATTTAAACAGATGAATATTTCTGTAAGATCTGACGAAAGACAACAGTATCCAGGAATAACCATCCTCATCCCTCTCTAAGGCCCAATTCCAGCAAGCAGTGACCTTCAACATTTTAGCAATTTTTTTTGGAACTGATTTCCCTGCTGTTTAATAATCTGCTTCCTCTGGTATTTCTTAATTCTGCATTTGTAGACATTGTCTTTTGACTTCCTCATCTGTGAAGTGAAGATCGAGTCTCTTCTCTTGCACATTCATACACACACTCACCACTCTCCATCTTTCTCAGTGTGATCAACTTCACACACTTTCGTGTAAACCATAGGCAGTGTTTAAGTTATGAAGACTGTAGAATTATTGCTTGGCCACTGATTGCATTGTGATTACACTTCCACTCTGTACAATATTTTGTTTGTCAAGAATCATTGCCATGGTTTACATGTGTGATCTTATGGTGAATTTAGAGTAAAATTCCTGGCAAGTGGCTAAAGCTACCCCCAAAATGGCCAAACACAGAAGTAACATCTCAGTCTGGTTTGTTTTATCTTGCTTGTCTCTTCAACCACATCCTGGCTCACATCAAAGGATTGTCTTCCCAGTCTACCATATTGGCATGGTCTGAGAGGGTTGCTCTTGCCCCATCTTAGACTCCCCTTTTCCTGTTTCCTTCCCACATCTTCTTTCTTGGTTTTCTTCTTGTGGGGGAGTAGGGTGTCTTCCGGTAGTCCCTGAGAAAGTGCTCATGGGAAATCAAATGTTGAGACCTTATCATTCTTAAGCCCATCTTCATTCTCCCCACCATCTGATTAATCCAGCTGAGGAAGAATTCCAGGTGGAAGTTTAAAGGCATTTCTTTTTTGTCTTCTAACTTTTCCATTGGCTTCTGACTTTCAGTGTCTTGATGATGTAAAATGCCACCCTGATTCCTAATCCTTTGTATAAGAACTGTTTTGTTTTTTTGTTTTTGTTTTTGTTTTTGTTTTTCTCTCCAAAAACTGAATCATTCCTGGTGTTCTCAGCTTCACCATGGTGGATCTCGTTGGAGAACTGTTTCCTTTCCCTGTGATGAGCTTTTATTGGGCTCTTTCAATGTTTATTTTTTATTTATTTTTTATTTTTTTTTTTAATTTTTTTTTTTTTTTAATTTATTTGTTTGTCAGAGAGAGAGGGAGAGAGAGCGAGCGAGCACAGGCAGACAGAGGCAGAGGGAGAAGCAGGCTCCCCGCCGAGCAAGGAGCCCGATGTGGGACTCGATCCCAGGACGCTGGGATCATGACCCGAGCCAAAGGCAGCCATTTAACCAACTGAGCCACCCAGGCGTCCCTCTTTCAATGTTTAAATTTATGTCCTTGACTTTGGGGAAATATATTATGTTAGTACTTTGGAAATGTTTTATTCTCTTTCTAGAACTCCTATTGTTCAATATTTGACCCTATGCATCTATCCTCAAATTTTATAATCTCTCCTCGATTTTTTATTTCTGTGTGTGTGTGTGTGTGTGTGTGTGTGTGTGGACTTCTTGCTCTTTAAAAGTTCCTGTACATAAAATCCTGCCCTTATTTTATTTATGAAATCAATATCTGTTTGGATATTAATTATAGTAATTTTTTCTTCTATTCCCTGTTTTTCTGGTTTTCTCCAAGGTACTTTCTTCCTTATCTTTTTCCTTCCTTCCTACATTCTTCTCTTTATCCTTTTCCTTTGTTCGTATGTATTAGTCTCTAGTATACATGTGAAGTGTTTTTTTCTGATGTCTGGTGATTCTGGTTATCCATTTATATCTAAGAGTGAGATGCTAAAAATCTGGTTGTATGTGGGTAAAGCTGATAGATTTGGAGACCTCGCAGGAAGGTTATTTTGGGTCCCTCCAAAATGGAAATCTGTATGTCTCATTCTTGCCTTCATTTACTCAGAAAATTCTGATATCTCTTGAACATAGTTGTAAAAAATAAAATAATATTGGCATCTATACAAATTTTATTTAATTTTACCATCACATCTTAAAGTACTGGGTCTTTAGAAATTTAGTGTTTTTTTTTTTTTAAGATTTTATTTATTTACTTGACAGAGATCACAAGTAGGCAGAGAGGCAGGCAAAGAGAGAGGAAGCAGGCTCCCCGCTGAGCAGAGAGCCTGATGCGGGACTCGATCCCAGGACCGTGAGACCATGACCCGAGCTGAAGGCAGAGGCTTAACCCACTGAGCCACCCAGGTGCCTCACAAATTTAGTTTTGAAATCATGATGGGATAATATCCTAAATGCACAACTGGAAAAGAAAATTTATAATTTATCATAACTTTCATGACAGAAACTTTTTTTAAATAAACATATAATGTATTATTAGCCCCAGGGGTATAGGTCTGTGAATCACTAGGTTTACACACTTCACAGCACTCACCATAGCACATACCCTCCCCAATGTCCATAACCCAATCACCCTCTCCCTATCCCCCTACCCCCGTCAACCCTCAGTTTGTTTTGCGAGATTAAGAATGACAGAAACTTTTGGGGTGCCTGGGTGGCTCAGTGGGTTAAAGCCTCTGCCTTTGTCTCAGGTCATGATCCCCGGGTCCTGGGATCGAGCCCCGCATCGGGCTCTCTGCTCAGCAGGGATCCTGCTTCCTCCTCTTTCTCTGCCTGCTTCTCTGCCTACTTGTGATCTCTGTCAAATAAATAAATAAAATCCTTGAAAAAAAAAAAAGAATGACAGAAACTTTTAACAGAAAAGTGCTTCTCATAAGGCAGTAACAGCTAAATTTCTACATGAGATGACTGATTGGTTTTGTTCCTCATGGTTTTGTCATGTAATTCATGGGGGCTAATATGAAGTAATACTGGGGAGATTCATAAAATAACCAAAATGTGTGGGACCACCATAAGGCAAGGCCAGGCTTCACTCAGGGAATACTCACTTGTAGCTGTACGTACACCTCTCTCCTAGTGCCTTGACACTGGGCATTGCTGGCAGGAGAAAAGCAAATGAACACACAATAATCCAGCACCTTCCTCAGTACAAGGGACTCTTCAGAACCTAGAAGTCAAGACCACTCAGAGTTCAAATTCTGGTAATTTATTAAATGGGACTGCCCTCCTGACCTCACACAGGGAGTGCTCTGATAGAAAACAATGAGTGGTGCACTAGCTTCTCACCCTTAACAGCTGGCCTGAGATTGATATCTGCCATTTCCGCCTTCACTAGGGTGTCAGGTAATGAGAACTGGTAAAGGATTTGGTGACATTGGAGCCTTTTATAATACTAACAACTGTCAGAGTGTTTAAAAAATTGACCATGGGACATTGTTCCCAGCAAGAACTTTTTGTGGGATGTGATAAGCAAGTGGATATCAACTCATATCAACACCATGAAACAATACATTGTTGGTCACCAAAGAGGTGATGCGTCATACAAGAGATGGATGAGGTTATTTGTGCCATTTTCAATGCCTTGGAAACAGAGAGGGTGCCTATGGCCATTACTTCAAGCCCGTAAACCTTGCATCTTTGCTCCCAATAGAATATACTCTAAATTGGCCAAGGTCAGAAAGGATTCAAGAAAACCTCAAAGAAACTAAAAAACAAAACAAAACATAAACCAAATTTCCCAGATCATTGCTGGACACACACACACACACACACCCCTGAGTGGTAACAAAGATGGAACTCAAGGTAAGTAGCTCAGATGTTAACACGTACACTAACAACTGATTTCTAATATAATCGAAGATAATGGAGCTTTCTATGAGTTGATGTTTATAAACAAACTGGACAAATGACAGACGACTGACAAAGATTCTTTGCTTTACAGGAGGATCTACCCGAGAATTCCTTTCCCGAGCTGCTTTCTTGGAGGTTTTTGACGAGTTTCAGATTACTAACTGATGCAATTGTCAGAGAGTTAGGCTTGAGGGGAGAGGAGTGTGGGCAGCTCTTCCAGGTAGAAATTAATTAGAAAAATAAAATAGAGTCTTTGAGTTGATAATTTAAGGGAACTGGAAAACTAAGAACTCACTCCCAACAATTTGATGTTTGCATGGCTTTTCAGAAACATATCTTTGGGTAATTGGCAAACTACATCCACAAAACCCCATAAAATTAATATTTATTTCTTGAAGGCTCCTTACAGTGAGCATCAATGAAGAAGAACCCCTGTCTTTCTTCTTGGTTTATACCAGCAGTTCCCAGACTCTTAAATTTCATAATCAATAAAATTAAAGCAACTAGGAAGAAAAGATTTGTGTGCAGGTGGGCGGGGGGAGCAGACACAGACAGGCTCAGCAATTTTGTTTTTGGAATAGAGAATTAAACAAAGCAAAATCTACTATCTTACCATTTCTTTCATTTCATTCAAAGAAAAAAATAAAATCTTTAAAAAATGAGCACAGTCTCAAAACAGAAGGCTTTATTAGCTTAAAATAAATTAAAGTTCTTTTTTTTTTTTTTCCTTAACTCCATGGTCTTGCAATTTTCCATCTTGGAACATGCTGATGAACACTTTTGCATGGGGCAGTGATGGTTATTAGAGAAAAGCTATGAGCTACTGATCCAGACCTCACCAGACCCTGAAAGGCTTCTATTTGATCCCAGTGTAGCTAAGTTCCAGAGCTGGAAATGGACTTAGAAATGGCTTTTTTAAATCACTTGTTTTTCGGTTAAGGAAGGAAGGCTCCGTCTTGTCTAGGGAAGCCCTGCTAACCTGGGCCTGGACGGGATTTGGGCCAGCTCACCTGCCCAATGCACCTGACAGTGCTGCCTTCCTCCTCTTGCCTGAGATGCTAACATTCCAGCTGTGCAGGATGTGGAGGTTCTTAAGGGAGGTCTTCTGGAAGTTGGAAGGGTTTTTATCAAGAGATATATTTACTGGGTACCTATTGAGAAAAAATCCTGGTGGAGAGAAAAATACTTTTTTCTCAAGTTGAGTATATTGCAGTGAAGGCAGGTCAAGTGAGTGAGAGTAAACCTACCCATATACAGTGATATGGGACTGAATATTTCACGAGTAGGCAAATAGCAAGGATCGGCAGGGCCTCGGAGGTTGAACAGTTACATGCTTCTGGGGAACATTTATAAGAAGCAGTGTTGCCACATGTAATTTGGCTCTTGGACCCAGAACTCACTTGTAACTCTCTGAGCTCAGAAGCAGTCTTGCTAGACTCTCACAAGGGCTTTGGACATCTCCACCTTCTGTCATTTCCCTTCTCACAAGACAAAGAGTTTGGAAGAGGGCAGAAAGATGAACAATGAAACGCAGAACACCCTTTTCCATCCTCATTAAATGCCACAACCTTCACTGTGTAAATATGCTCTTGACCTTGTGGGAAAAACTCTAGAAGCAAATTTCTCATTTGCTGGCCTCTCCCTGGGCCTTCTGCAGCATACTGTCGCTCAGACAAGTACTGTTCTTAATGGGTTTATGGGAAAGGCTTGGCCTGCCTTTCCATCTGTACCTTCTGCTGGCTCCCTCCGAAAAGCGCGAGCTTGCCATACGACATTCCCTTGAATTATTTAGATTGGTAAATCTTTCTGCATCTCACATCTTTAGTCCATCTGTTAGCCGGAGCTTTGCCTTTATAGGAAGTGTCCTTTATGCATGCTGGCATCTGTCAGCAGAAAGCGTCCCTCTTTTATTCATGATCTTCTATGGGAGAGGGTACAAGCTGCAGAAACACTGCGTGCCTGGTATGCATTTCATTTTAATGGAAGATTACATGACTGGGGTGCTGGTTTATTACCTTGCTCCACATGCCTCCATTCATCACCTGGCAGCCCCCTCACCCAGCCTGTTCAGAGGTGCTGGCCCTTCTGCAGTCCCTCGGGCCCAGCTTTATGCAGGAAGTGTACTTGATGGTGGGGAGAAAGCTCATCCTTTAATAAAAGGTGAAAGATCACGAGAAAGGAAAAATATATAATGGAGAATCATGGGCCGCGGGAAAGGGGAAAGGTCTTGACCTGAGACTGATACACAGATGCAAACATGGAATTTTTTATACAAATCACTAGGCACATCAGAAAAATGTCCCTGTGAGCACCATTTCATCACTGAGTGTTTTCCCCCCTGAAAATTGGCTCCCAAACTTACAGTTTTTCCCTATTTCCCACTCACAGGATAATGAAATCTCTGAGAGGCCTTCTCATCCATTTTTCCTTTTAAGGCTGGAATAGTCTGTATAATTCTGTTTTCTGGATGTGGGCTATCCACAAGAAATAATCTGGAAGGACATCTTCATTGTTTTATGTTATCATTTTGATATTAACCTAAAAACAACCAGTATAAGGAGAACCAAACTAGGATGACCATGTATCCTGGTTTGCCTGGAACATTCATGGTTTGTCTATTGTATCTCAATTAGTGCCTGACAGTTATTTTTCTCACTTGCCTTTCACTCACAAACATGAGCCAGTTTGGATCCTAAATTATGGAAATCCTCATAAAATATCACATGGATGGCTACCTTATATGTAACTATTGCCTATATAATGTTAGCAGTTGTGTTTACTTTTCCATTTTTTTTAAAGATTTTATTTATTTATTTGACAGACAGAGATCACAAGTAGGCAGAGAGGCAGGCAGAGAGAGAGGGGGAAGCAGGCTCCCCGCTGAGCAGAAAGCCTGATGCGGGGCTCGATCCCAGGACCCTGAGATCATGACCTGAGCCAAAGGCAGAGGCTTTAACCCACTGAGCCACCCAGGCGCCCCTACTTTTCCATTTTTAACATTTCACGCTTCTTTACTATGTGTATGTCTACGTGTCCAGGGAGGAAAGGACCAATATCTGCATTTAGAAGATGATTTCTCCATCTAATGAGGCTCTTTTTCAAAATAATATTCATTCTTTTGCATAATAAACATTTCATGAGCACCTACTATGTGTCACATACGTCTCCAGATATTGGGAATGCAATGTGAACAGAAGTCTTAGCTCTCATGGGACCTACATTCATCGACAGTGACTAAGATCACATTCTGATTGAGAGCCTTTCACAGTTTATTGTATATATTTACATTTATGAAGGATATGCAGTGTGTCCTAGCCCTGGGCAAGCACAGACTCTGTCAAGTGGGCCACAGAAGGGGAATGAGACCAATAACCCTTCAGAGAGAGAGCGAGGACCAACGCCCTTTCAGAGGAACCACTAATCCACAAGCACTCACTACGTGTGAGTTGTGTTCCTTAACTCCTTCCATAGCACTTGACATTCTTTGAAGGCAAACTTTGAAATCCTGGCAGTTACTCAGGACCTAAGAAAACACTGGCAAGTGACAGGGTTAGATATGGGTTAATCCAGTAAGCACAAGTCAGAATTCTCTGATATTTGATTAAAAGAGAACCCTGGAAAAAACAACAACAAATCTAGGCTTCTATGAGGTCATCAGTGAAAAGCTGGCATAAATCCTTAAAAGTGTAGTTTATTGAAAATTCCAATTTCATCTTCCAAGTCTTCCATTAAAGTTCTGCTTCTGTGATTATATTTTTAATTTTCAAGAGCTTTTTTCTTATTCCCTGAAACTTAATTTTTTATATCATCCTCTTTGAAATTTACTAATGTAATAAAGTTGTTGATCTCTCTGAGGTTATTAATTACATTTGGGTTGTCTCTTTGCAATTTTCTTCTCTTGATTTTGGTCCTGTCTTTAATGTGAGGTGCCTTTTACAAGTTATAGGATGACTTTTGATGGTCCACTTATAAGAGTGAGGTAGTCAAAAGACAGTTAGAAGGTCCATATGCCTGGGAAGGGCTTCTTGGCTGTTGGGGTTCACTGTATGGTGTTTGGACAGGAACCATGTATTTTTACTGGAAGATCTCCAAATGCCAGTTTCTGTAAGTCATTTCTCCTTGACATTCAGTTTCTCTTGAGTGGTAGCTTCTAGGCTCTGTGTGGAGAATCTAAGTTGTCTGCATTCTAGATGGTAAGAGTGTATGGGACCTGGAGTGTCTTGTGGTTCAGAATGAATAGTTTCACTTAACCCCTGGGCCCTTTATGGCACCTGATCTACTTTCTCTATTATGCCTGGTGTTCCCTTGCCTGGAATCAATCTCATTCATTTTCTTCAGAGAGTAAATAAAGCCTCTTGCCTCAAGCCAGGATGGGGAGAAAATGGGTTAAGTGTCCACCTCTTGATTTCAGAGTCATGAGTTCAAACACCAGGTTGGGCTCATAACCTAGTGTGGAGCCCACTTAAAAAATGATATATGGCCCTTGTTTTGCTGATGATGACAATCAGTTTAGGGTTTTGATGTCAATAAGTTAGGAGGTTTGTTAGAAATGATTGAAAATCAAGATTGCTGCTCCTTATTTTCCCAACTAAGTGAAAACTCAACTCATGAAATTTTTCAGCCTTTCCAGCCAGTGAAATATATAGAGAGAAGAGCCTCCCTCCAGTTTCTTCCATTCTGCATTTGAGTCAGGATGACTAGGTGGTTGAGAAGCATTGCTGAGCTGGAAAATTTCACTTGGAATGGCCTCTCAGCTCTGAGTTCCCTCTAGACAGTTGCCTCACATCCTCCCCCCCCAGAAGGAGTCAGTCCTTTGTTTCATGCTCTGTTGTCACCATCTTGAAATCCTTAATAATTTTGAACAAGGAATCCTGTGTTTTCATTGTGTGCACAGTCCTACAAAGTCAGTGCTTACGTAGTCAGTGCCGTCTGACATAACACACGAATCCCTTGCAGCTGAGAGAGTGGAGGGTGAATTTAACAGTCTGGCCTCCCCATTGTGAGGAAACAGGAATGATCATAGGAGCTAGCTGAGTTAAGAAATCATAAAAAACGGGAAAACAGAAGATACAGGATAGATCGAATCTACAGTTGCAAACACGTGGATTCAGGTTCCAGGCAGGCAATCTAAATGTGGGAAAAGGCTGGTATACCAGGGCGAAGCTAGCTATTGGCAAACAGAAAGAGCATGTTCTGTATAAAGAGATTCAAATTCAATTTTAAGACCCTGGGCTATTGGACAGAATATACAAGTGGGTCACCAATTTGCAAGCTGTGCTTTGACATAATCCAGGAGACCATTGCATATCCACAGTGATTCCCCATGACACTTGCTTATTTTGCACAGTTTTTTTTTCCCCCCAGAACTAAGATTTTTCTCAGTCAAACTAGGATGTCAGGTCAGTTCATACATTGATGCCTTATTATTTCTCCATTGTCTCCCAAAGGTATAAATGTATATTTTACAGCTCAGACACCTATTTGGCACTGGGCCTTGTGCAGAATCCTCCTGTTTCCTTTTACTTTGAGCAACCTCAAAGTAAAACCTTGTCATTCATGCTGTATTTGATATTTGCTATAATATGATTAGATAGTTGTGGTGAAGGTGTCATTCCCTAAACAGATGGGCTGAAAATTTAAGGTGAGCCCTGTAGCATGGTGAATGAGAGAGCTAAGAACCTGGCAGAAACTGAACAAAGATTGTGTGTGTGTGTGTGTGTGTGTACACACACTCACGTGTGTGCATGTGCATGCTCTCCCAAAACAAGATTCACCCAATAATAGCTGGCAGAGGTGGTCCAGTCCTGACTGTTGCTGCAGGGACTCCCAAGGGACTGGGGGAGTTATAAATTTAGCAGCTGGACATTGTTCCCTTTAATTTCCGAATATTACCCAAGCTGAACAAGAACTGATGGAGGTGGTATAATTATGCAATTCCTTCTCCAATTTAAATTAATGTGTTAGCTTTCTGCCAGCATGTTTACATAGAGACATACACCTAACCTGAAGGATCGTAACCTGAATCTCAGGTTCTCAGAAAAAGAAATCTGAAGTCTTTATGGTCTGGCGAAGTGACACTTAAGTGCCTAAATATAAGATCTATAAGGTATAGCAAAAAAGTAAAATACTTAGATTGAAGTTCCTATTCTACTTGTATGACATAGGCTTTCATAGATCACTTAAATTCTCTGAGCCTCTATGTCCTTATCTGTAAAATGGGATCATAACGATAGCTACATAATTGGGTTGTTGTACAGTCAGATGAAATAATTGTCCCTCCAGTTCGCCTAGAGTTTTGAGGGCATTTATAATTCAGTAACTCATTTATAGAACACAGATTGATAAATGCTACTTTAGGTGTGAAATCCAGCGGTGACCCTCTGTAGTGGAATAAGGAGAGAATCTCTCATGAATTAAAGTAAGAAAAGTTACTCCTATCCGAATAAATTACTCTTGTATAAAAGTATGTAATTTACCCAAAGTGGAACAACTTTAGAGGGAAGAGAATACTGACTGCTTTGGATGGAGCCCAAAGATAACGAAGAAAAGTGAACATCCTAATCGTTAGGCCTGTAGGTTTCCTAAAGTTCAAAGATCTAGGATTTAGAGATATGAGTTGTATCAGTGGGTACTGAATTACTGGAATACCACCAAGAGTCTTGTGAACGATCGCTGTTCTTTCCAAAGGATACTGATGATGTCATTTGGATGACAGAAAATCAAATCATCCTGTGCCAAGGCATTCCTGCTCATTGCTTTTACATAAGGCCTATTATCTTCCATTTGTTTCAATAGTTTTCCTAAGATGTGAGTGCACTTTACTGTTAAAAATTTAAGCACTCTAAGGAGACCAGTGCACCTAGGAGCCTCCTAAGAAATGATAGGACATGGGTAGGGCGCCTGGGTGGCTCATAGGGTTAAGCCTCTGCCTTCGGCTCAGGTCATGATCTCAGGGTCCTGGGATCGAGCCCCACATGGGGCTCTCTGCTCAGCGGGGAGCCTGCTTTTCCTTCTCTCTCTGCCTGCCTCTCTGCATACTTGTGATCTCTCTCTCAGTGTGTCAAATAAATAAATAAAATCTTTAAAAAAAAAAAGAAATGATAGGACATGGGTGAACTCTCTATGTGAAGTGACATTGAGATCATGCTGCTCATCACCTTCCTCAACATATCGTATGGTAGGCTGAATAATGATCCTCCAAGATATGCAGGGACTAATCCCTGGAGCCTGTGAATGTTACCTTCCATGGATCAGGGAACCTTCAGATGTGACAAAATAAGGATCCTTGAGATGGACAGAGTATCCTGGATTATGTAGATGATCCCTAAATGAAAAAGGTAAGTGTCCTTGAAAGGATGTAGGACATATAACAATAGAAGAGAAAGGTTGGAGTGGTAAAGTGGGGGGGGATTGGGGCCCAAGGAATACAGGTGACCCTAGACAGGACAAGGAAACAGAAACTCCCAGTGTCTCAAGAAGGAGCAAGACCTGTCATGACTTGACCTAGTCCTGTAAAACTAATTCGGGACTTGCACTCTCCAGAACCATAACAAAACTTATGTTTGTGGGTTGTAAACTACCACATATGGGGTCATTTGCTTAGCATCCATAGACAACTAAAAAGGTTTCATCATGCCTTCCTAAAAACAGGTAATTCATAATATCTAAATGCATAAATATCTAAAGTGCATTGAGCATCTACTCTTTACTAGGCACTGAATTAATTTTACATGCCTTGCTTATTTTATCTTCCCAGCAAACTTTTGGGGTTGATATTAATATTATTACTATGTTTTTGAAAAGGAAAATGAGGTGGATAAAGGCTCAGTAACTTTTCCAAGGTCACCAGCAAATAACCTGGCTGGCTTTATTGTTTTGGACCTGTCTTACCCCAGTTATGCGGTGGCAGCCTTCTTAACGTCAAAGATTGTACCTTAGCCTCCTGTGTTCCAAATCAGTTCTCATCATATCACTGAATTCAGATGAAGATAAAAATGAACATGAAGCCCACCTGAAAGCATGACATCAGCCAACGAGAAAGTAATGTATATGTGTGAATTTGATCTTCACCCATCTGCTGAGAAGTCTGCTAATTACATAACAGAAGATGCATTTGGGTTCCCTTTGCAGTTATCACCACTACATTTTCTCCTGTCTTGTGGTTACAGCCCCAGGAACTTCCCCTCTGTGAAACTGGATTCCCATGCTTCTCATTGGCTGCCCCCCCTTTCTTAAGTCATTCCATTGGAGGAAGTAGATTGCTTGGGAGAGATCTGTCATGCAGAAGCCACATGTTTGTGGTATTTCATTAGATGCTGAGGATGTTTGATTCAAAGTTGACACTGAAGCCTAATTAAATATTATGCCGGTGCACATATTCTACAAATTAAGACATAGCACATCACAGAGCCCAGTCTAGGATGAGTTAAAAAGGGAGCTGTCAACATGCAAAAGACCCTGTTAAGAGCTGTAAATACAAATTTTAAATTTAAAATGCAAATGGATGGAAGCCTTGTTTCCTCTCAAAGTAGAAAGGAAAATTAAGTGGGGCAGAGTGAGTTTTATTTCATTTTCACTAAGCACTGAGGTTTGACTTCAGTTGCAACCACAGTATGTTATAGCAGTGTTGGAAATGGCAAGAGGAGCTAGCCCACAACTAACAACTCACTTCAGGCTCCTCACTAGCTGCATGAAAAGCAGGAAGCAAACCAACCCCATCAATGTTGACAAGTCAACAGATGGATTGAAAAAGAAAACGAGTTTCCATATTGAAACACGTAGGACCACGGGTACTTTTCAGCTCTGCACAGAAAGTTCTATACCTGACTCTATCAGGTTGGGGTGGGCGGGGTGCTGGGGATAGCCAGAGAGGTCCTGAATCCAAGGTGATGGACTCCGGAGCTGCAGAGCCAGGGACAGAGCTGAGCGTATCGGCTGTAACCATCTGAGTTTCAGCAGAGCAGGGAGCAGAGTGGGTCACAGGAAACAATGACACAAGAGCCAGAGAGATTTGGGGCCCTGTGCTCTGCTAGTAAAGCAATAAGACCAAGAAAGGACTCCACTTCCACCCTTATTTGCATTGCCATCAATTATGTAAAAGGGACATTAGCCAACATAACATAACATAACATAACATAACATAACATAACATAACATAACATAACATAATATAACATAACAGGGACAGTAGCCAACGAGAAGTGGAGGTGAGATTCCGTCCATGTACACCAGGGTGTAGTTGCTTCTCCAATTTACTAGTTCTGCCTTCCCTTCCTGCTTTTCTTTGAAATGTCATTTGTCCTCATCCTGCAAATACCAAGTCTTTACTAGGTTCATGCTCTAAGAAAACAAACACATATACAAAGTGGTTGTTCTCCTGAAAGAGTGTGCATTTGAGAAGTCGAAGAAGATAGAGACATCTACCTTGCCAGCTTCCGTCTAAGAGACAGATACTTCGGTAGAATGATGAAATATTTGAGTTGAGCTATCTTAAAAGTCAAATATGGACTGTTAGATTGGAAGGACAAAGATACAGACAGACATACTTTGAAAACAATGTTTAAAAGTAAAATCACAGAAATAATTAAAAGGGGTAATATAAAAGACAGGTCACATCTATTCAACTCAATCAGTGTGGTCACTTTGTTTTCTGAGTTGTTTATCTGAGGATAGCTGACTCTGAACTATTTCTATGGCCTTTCAAGGGGCTGGCATGGGAGCACTGACTTTTGAGTTTTTAATTCAATTTTTTCTTAATATATGAACAGACTTGGGAGGCAGGGATCTGATTGAACAACTAATCCAGAAAATTGAATAGAGTTGGTTTTATAAACCTTGTCATTGGATCATTAAAATTGTTTAAATCCTGTAAACTCTTCAGAAGAAAAACCCATAAGCCTTGGTTGAAGCTCCATGCCAATAGTCAACCCAATTTATTTTGTTTCCATTAAAATCAGTTCCCACCATATGTGCAGTAATCTGTTAAATAAATGGAGAACACAAACACATATGAATGCACATATGCACATGTGCGTGCACACACGCTGTTTCTACTCTTAAGAAAGTTAACGTTCTCAGGGAAGAAAGGGGTTGTGAACATGAAAAACCTGTAAAGCAATAATACAGTCCATGGCAAAGCACTAGATTGAATACAATTCAGTGCCAAAATCTAGAGTAGAGGACATGTTTTGTGGGTAGCTGAGATGGAAGAAAGGAAAGCTGGAATAGCTTAATTAAAATTGGCTGAAGTTAATAATCTTCTAAATGTATCAACACAACCATCTTAAAGAAGACTTAATCATTTTATCACCACAGGTAGTTTGAGATGAAAAGTGAAGATGGTGTGGGTCTATCAGAAATTGTGATTTTGTAAAATCTGACCAATGTTGCCTGGTTGGAAGCTTCCATCTTTAAAAAAAATATCTTTACCATGTTTAATTTACTTAAAATTATGCTGGAAAAATTGTGATTTTTCAAATTTATCTTGATTTTAAGGATGAATTAAATATAATTTACTAAATAACATAATTGTAAGAAAGAAACCTGATTGAATGGCATTTAATGGATTTTGCTAACTGAAATAATTAAATGGTAATTGCCTAATAATGTCAAATTATTTTCTGCTGTATACAATTGTTAATTACATACAAAGAAGAATTGAACAGTTTATTGTTTTTTTTGGCAACTACAATGATTGAATAAACTAAGTGTCCAATTAATTGTGTTCTATTCAATGATAAGATGATAACTGATTGAAAAGTAAAAGATGAATTTAGTCTTCAGTCTCAGTAAGTAATACTGCATGGAATAAAAATCCATATTAAATCAAGAAAAGGAATGAATCACATATTCATCCTTCTTCATCGATAGATTCTATTAAAATTAATTTCTCTCTCTTTTTTAAGTGATTTAGAATACAACTTTGTGCCTATAATCTTTTTTTTCCCCTGAAAGAAGATGTTGAAATATTTTACATAAACAGCCTGGCTCTTTTTTTTTTTTTTTTTTTTTTTTCGTTAGAGAGTAAGACCCTGTCCCCTCTTGAAGGGGCAGAGCATTTTAAGCAGGCTTCACGCCCAGATTGGAGCCTGACACAGGATTCGATCTTATGACCCTGAGATCATCACCTGACTGGAGATCAAGAGTCAGATGCTTAACCATCTGAGCCACCCAGGCACCACAGCCTGGCTCCTTTCTATGCAGGGACACAGGGACCCTTCCCATCATGTGTGACTGAAGTAAAGAGGATGACATATAACCCGAAATCCTTCATGAGCCTGGGAAAGGCTTATAAATAATAGGATTCATAATAAATTATTACTGATGAGTCTGAGAGGTTATGACCTTATCGCCTTAAATACTCCCAGTCATAGGAGATATTCTTAGGGGAAAATTCTCTTTTCGTCCACGTTGCCAAAAACATCCATCGTTCCTTCACCAACAATTGCACCTTTGATCACAGTAGTACTCAGAGCACACAGAATGACCAGAGCTGGAATGGAGCTGAAGTTCTTCCAGTGGCCTTGTCTCCCAACTGTAGGTGTGCATCCCTTCTGGCACTGTCAGTGAAGAGCATGGGCTCCTGTAGCAGAGCATCTGTGTGGGGCCAGGGGCCTCAGCCAGGGCTGGATGCTCCAGGCACTCTCCCTGCAGCAAGGGTGACGGCAGAAGCTTCTCCACCTGGTGCAGCAAGTACTGCTTCCACGGGTAACTGATGACAGTGTCTGGGCGCCTGGTTGGCTCAGTCAGTTAAGGGACTGCCTTTGCTTAGGTCATGATCCCAGGGTCCTGGGATCGAGCCCTGTGTTGGGATCCCTGAGAAGTAGGGAGTCTGCTTCTCCTTCTGCTGCTCCCCCTGCTTGTTGTGTTCTCTTGCTTTTTCTCTGTCACATAAATAAATAAAATCTTAAAAAAAAAAGAAAGAAAAGAAAATGTCCCAGAGGAGAGAGTAGGAAAACAACAACAACAACAACAAAACAAAAAGGAAGAAGGAGGAAGCAATAGAACCAAGCAGGCAGTGTTAGAAATGGGAGACAGGATAAACAGCAATGCAGAGCTGGTGCAGAGCATTCAACCACATGGTGAGTATTAGCCACGTGTGTATTTCGATAAGACAGAGACAGAGAGGTGGACAGATATAGATGGGTGAGTGTCTGGATGGAGGGATCAATTGATTGATCTTCATTAGGATTATGTGATTGATTATAGGACAAAACTCCTTTTTTATTTTTTATTTTTCTTTTAAGATTTTATTTAACCATTTGACAGAAACAGAGACAGAACACACAAACAGGGGGAACAGCAGGCAGAGGAGGAGGGAAAAGCAGGCTCCCTGTTGAGCCTGATGCCGGGCTCCAACCCAGGACTCTGGGATCAAAACTCCTTCCCCATGCCCACCATTGCTGAGGTGGCCTAATGCAGACAAAAAAAATTCCACATTTTTTAGACTTAAAATAAAATGTGCTGTTGGACTTCTGAATTTTCATTATAACATTTATTTATGGTAAGAAATCAAAATACAAATAATCTTCTGAAACCAGCCAGTGCATCTTGACCAAATCCTATTCCCCAAAGGTACAGAATAACAACTTTTCTCTAGCTTTCTAGAATTTTTTGAAGGGAGGTAGGTAGAGGCAGCTGTAAAAGCAGTTGTAACAAACTAACACAATAGAATCATCAATAAATAATATTCTGCAATGTGCTTTTTTTAACCTTAAAATATAACTTGCCTTCTTAACTCCTTATTCTTTTTAGCTGCATAATATTCTATTGTGTATTTGTGCCACTTCTTTAGCTGATCTGCTCATGAGGGATGTTTAGAGTATGTTCAGTCTTTTAGCAATAACAGGCTTGCTGAATTGTAAAAACATTCAGGACATGGGATTGAGAGCCAGCCTGTGCAGAAACTATTCACTAAATAATAAGCCAGACACAAGCAATAGCAAATACAAGTCTGTCCATGTTCTCTCTCTCTGCTTAGCAGTCTACTAAGACAGCAACAGAGGTGATTCAATTGATTCCAACATTTAAAGTGGATAATTAGGAGGCACCTGGGTGGCTCAGTGGGTTAAAGCCTCTGCCTTCAGCTCTGGTCATGATTTCGGGGTCCTGGGATCGAGCCCCGCATCGGGCTCTCTGCTCAGCGGGGAGCCTGCTTCCTCCTCTCTCTTTCTTTCTGCCTCTCTGCTTACTTGTGACCTCTCTCTATATGTCCAATAAATAAATAAAATCTTTAAAAAGAAGTGGATAATTGGGGGAAAAGGTGCAAAAATGGAGACTCGACTTTCTATCTATAAACAGTGTCACTGTCACTTTGTGACCTTGGCAAGCCTCTGGCTCTTCACCCTCTTCTGGAAAGTGATAATAAATCTCATCATCTCACAAACATCCCTACACGAATTTGCAGTCATAATGCATCCTTTATTCAAGGGAAGAACTATGATGAACTTACATGATATGAAATGGACAATGACCTTGGTCTCATTCTCTGAAGCTCAAAAAACACATTACAAAGGGGATCAGTTCAAACATAACTACTTCTCCCTTGGTTCCCTACTTTGAAATGAAGGCTCCAAATGTAATGTTTGTTTGTTTATTTATTTACCCTAGAATTTCACGGACTCTAATTCAGTTGGTCATTGCATATTTTTTTAAAAACTCTTCATGGGCCAAGCACTGGGCCAGGGTAGAAATACAAAGATGGGTATGCTGTAAAGTGGTATATGCCTCCATGTCACTTGAAGATCACTCAAAAAGGGCAAGCCATTGTTCCCTCTGCCATTTTGTATCATTACATCTGAATTCTTTCACATGGTCCTACTTCACGCTTTCTAACCCTGTTCCCTCTGCAGGGCTCCAGTTCTCAGAAGCAGCAAGGAGCTCATGCAGCCACAGCTCAGGGAACTTGGCGTGAGGTTGGAAAGGAGCTCAGTGGAAAGAACCTGAACTCATAGTTTATAAATGCAAAGGGTTTGTGTACATGAGTGACGTGATGCAACCAGTGACTTCGGGAGATTCCTGGCAACAGGGTAGACTGAAGAAAGAATTTTATTAAAAAGTGAAGAGTGAAAGTCAGAGGGTGGAGAGCCTGCTATGATGAAGACCAGCCAAAGTAGAAAGGAGAAGTAATTGTGGAGCTGTTCCACAACAAGAATGGAGAAGACAGAGGGACATCTGAATGTTGGCGTGAGGGAAAAAGGGCACACAAGATTTTTTAAAAGCTGATTTTTTTTCCTCTTCTGGGTTGGGGTGTGTGTTCTTTATCTGTGAATGTGTCACTCTCACCAGAGAGCTTGGTGCTATGTGTGTCCCCGTAAAACACCCAGCTTCCATTAAACAAAGTGCTCTTCTTAAATGCCTTCCTTGTAAGACCCGGCTGCCCTACCCTGAGCCATTAGTGGGAACAGAACGTTAATAAGGAGGGACTGTGGTATCTCTAAGAGAGGTTGACCTCCTTCAGCGGAAGCAGGGCACCCATTACAGTGTAATGATAAATCACAAGCTTTTCCCTTCCATTATTTTCCCAGAAGACTCTTCTCTGAATGCATAAACATACTGGAGGGAGGAAGGAAAAAAAAAAAACACGCAACAGATGAAAGAAAGGTGAAGGAAGAGAAAAGGGACAGACAGATAATTAGCAGGCTCCTAGTGGGATTTAAAATAACAAATGCATCATACACACCCACGTATTTGCATATAGTGAAAATTTAACATAACCTCAAAAGGATAACAAAGGTATACAGGAACTGTAGGATAAAAGGACCTCACTCTGAGAATTGTAAATACAAATGACATCTCTAGGCGGGCTACTATTGGGGTCCTTTTCTCTCTATTGCTATAAATTCAAAGGCAAACTAATCCAAGGGATGGGAGAGAGCATAAACAATCAATAAATTTATAACTGAGTTTATTATCTGCTTCTTCAGCCCATCTTTCAGCGGTTCTTCTATTTCTCTTTAGAGATTGAGAGAGTAAGCCTATGGGGTAGTGCATGAAGTGGCAGAGAGAGACTGAATCTTAAGCAGGTTCCATACTTAGTGCAGAGCCCAGTGCGGGGGCTCAATCTCACGATTCTGAAATTAAGACATGAGCCAAAATCAAAAGTCAGATATTTAACCAGCTGAGCCACTCAGGCACGCCTGGGTTCTCCTTTCTTGATACACTGATCAAGAAACAACACTAGGGTATAGAGCACTCTTGCTGGCCATGTGAGGATGTCTGTAAGGTCCTTCTACAGCTCTTGCCAGAAACCTGCTCTTCTATCAGCCATTGCATTGTGGTCCTCGGGTAACCTTTGCCTTTAGAACCTAGGATATAGCCAAACACTGAAATGACTTTCACGGTTCTTGGAAGATGGCTGCTGTTCAGTGGAAACAGGATCAATGTGAAAGCATGACAGACGTGAATAAGGAAGGATCCAAGGGGGCTGATCTCGACACTCCAACTTTTTATAGTTTGTCTGTGTGGATGAACGAGCTCAGAGTGCGTGCGTGGATTAGTCGGACTGTCTCTGCCCAGCTCAGAACATCAGACTCCATGTTTGGACTTTGACGTCAATGTTGCTTTTGATACCAAGAGCTTCTTGTTCAGACTAGATCTTCTCATCGTTGACCCCTAACTTCTGTAGAAGATCTTTGGCATGACTCTCATCAAATTCTTAAATTTATTTCTCTTCCAGTTTTCCCGGGTATAAATCCTGTAATTTGACTCCAGTCCAGGGGAAATGGTCTCTTGTTTAGCCAGCTCCAATCCACTCAGACGGGACTTCAGGCAAAAAGGAATTTTTATGTTCAAGGACATACTCCAAAATCATTGGTCATTTTTCCCTCTGTCATCCATCCAGCTCACATTGAAATTATTCCTTCACCATATCAGATGCAGTTTCCATCTCTGATCTGAATCATTGCACTTTTATGAGTGATCTTCGTTAGCACCTGTGTTCCCTAACTGAAAGAAATCTGAAGAGAATTTTCACCCCGACAAAATGGAGTTTTTATGAATAGTTTGCTTCTTGGCTTTACTATTTCAGCTGACAACAGGTGTCACAGGAATGCTCTACTGTCAGATACTGAGGGAAACCTGTATACCATATTTCCATGACATCGACCTTCTACAGTTTTATTTAAAATAATTGTTTTCCATGTCCCCCCTCCTACTCTCTTTACTTCCAGATTGTTTTTTGTTGTTGTCATTGTTTGGGTTCCATAGCTCATTTTATGACAGTGACAGGTATCCATCCCCCACCCTTCATTTTAGTAAGAACTGCAGCTCAGGCCATGTGCATGGTAGAGGACCAGATCATCTTTGGCTTGAGCTGGAGAATATTTCCTCCCAGACTACTGATTTATGTCTCAGATTTTCCAAATATTCTCTAACAGCGCTTTCCATCAATAGCTACTTTATATGTACAAAGTATTCATTGCCTTCTAATAACCTGGACTGCTTTTTCCATAGCTTTGTTGCTAACATCTATTTTTTTGACCCTACGTCAGTCCGGTAACTCAGTCATTTTCGAGCCATCATGATTTTCATCCCTTTTCTGATTTATTAGCAGACTGTTCTCTCTCTAGTATGCCTTTCTTCCTTAATATATTTGTGAAAGACTCTTTGACCCCAGCTGTCCTGAATGTTTTACTGTGCTCGCTGGCCAAGGCTTTTGCAATGGGTGCAGTTTTATGAATCTCAAGATGAGTTTGCTTTTAAAAGCCGCCCTTTCAGTTCATTTAAATAAAATGTCTCCAGCTGTGTTTATGCTACCAAACCATTTGTAACCTTCTCCTCCACTTTGGCCCCAAACATTCTTGATTCACAGCCCTCTAGATTGCTGCCACAATGGACTCCTGGTTTGTACTTTGCTATATGCATCTATAATAGCACTATTTGCAAGATTTGTCCATCATTACTCCCATTTCTGGATCTGTCTTAATGGCTGTGTCCTGGGATCAAAGCACTGGTTTCATAAACAGAATTTGCTTTGTAACCCCTCTACTCAAAAACCTAGAGAGGATATCCCACCACCAGTTTCCAGAAGCTTATGGTGTCCGGTTAGCAGCCCACTCAGTCTACCTGTGGGGTGGGAAATTGTCTGGTCCTTGTGACTGCCTGAAATGTGACTATGGGCCAAGGGATGTGGCCCACAAGACTTATGACTAGCTGACTTATTTATCTGAGGAATTTGGTTCACAACAGCCTAAAAGAAAAAATAACCATACTAGTTTTTAAAAAGTATATTTTCAAGATGGCAATGGCTAAAATTAACAGAGTCCCCTCCTGGGGAAATTGTCGATTCCTTATGTCTTCTCTCTACTGTTTTACTGTTATTTTCCATTTTATTTTTCTCTTCTTCACTGATGCCATTGGAATATTCCTTCAGATTCACAAACAGATGAATGTTTGAATATCCTTTTCCCATATGTAATGGCGGTGCCATAATAATAAGATAGACAAACACTGTGTGGTGAGATTGGCTTTACCTTTGTAGTAAGAAATGTTGCCAGTTCTGATCATTGCACTCGGGCTGTAATAGAGCATTGACGCATTATTCTGAAGAGTGCTGTACGATAGGTTATCAACTATCAACATGGAGCATTGTACAAGGGTGAATGTGAAAGGAGGAAAAACTTGGAATATGTGACTTGAGAGCCCAGTAATTCTAGTTTCCTACACTGAGTAGCCCAAAGTGGCTTCATATTAGTATTAATATTCCCAAAGGAATAATAATAATAATAATAGTTAATACGAATAATTGACAGATTCTAAACCAAGTCCTTAAGTGAAATTTGAGAATCAAACTGGGAAGACAAAATACCAACATGCAGTTCAGTTCACAATAGCAACATGAAGTTTAGAGAGATGGGATACAGATGGTATCCTGGAAGTAGAACCAAGAGTTTACAAGGTGGCCTTTAACTCTAAGCCCGATTTCTTGCCCATGTGGGCAATGCCATAGTTTGTAAATGACTCAAAGTGTTCCCTGTTACATGAAATGTCTTCTATCGCTTCCTCCATTAAGATAATTAGCAATAATCTAATAAGCCTGTCCACAATTAACTGATTAAAAAATTAAATAATTACTTTGTTGATTCTTTTTTTTTTAATTTTTTATTTCTTTTCAGCGTAACAGAATTCATAGTTTTACACCACACCCAGTGCTCCATGCAATGCGTGCCCTCCACAATACCCACCACCAGGCTCCCCCAACCTCCCACCCCCCGCCCCTTCAAAACCCTCAGGTTATTTTTCAGAGTCCATGGTCTCTCATGGTTCATCTCCCCCCCAATTTCCCTCAACTCCCTT
>PISX010016745.1:0-45190 GCA_004024625.1 Mellivora capensis | reverse complement strand
GCCTCAGCCATCAGACAACAAAAAGAAATTAAAGGCATCCAAATCGGCAAAGAAGAAGTCAAACTATCACTCTTTGCAGATGATATGATACTCTATGTGGAAAACCCAAAAGACTCCACGCCAAAACTGCTAGAACTTGTACAGGAATTTAGTAAAGTGTCAGGATATAAAATCAATGCACAGAAATCAGTTGCATTTCAACAAGACAGAAGAAAGAGAAATCAAGGAGTCAATCCCATTTACAATTGCACCCAAAACTATAAGATACCTAGGAATAAACCTAACCAAAGAGGCTAAAAATCTATACTCAGAAAACTATAAAGTACTCATGAAAGAAATTGAGGAAGACAAAAGAAATGGAAAAATGTTCCATGCTCTTGGACTAGACATTTTAAAGACATTTTTATTTTCCTTAAGGACATTTTAATACCAGTCTACTTGTATTCGCATCCCAGTTTTGTTGCTTTCCAGCTGTGCAATCCTATAACATTTTATTTTTTTAAAGATTTTATTTATTTATTTGACAGAGAGAGAGAGATCACAAATAGGCAGAGCAGCAGGCAGAGAGAGAGGGGGGAAGCAGGCTCCCTGCTGAGCAGAGAGCCCGATGCGGGGCTCGATCCCAGAACACTGGGATCACGACCTGAGCCAAAGGCAGAGGCTTAACCCACTGAGCCACCCAGGCACACCTCCTATAGCATTTTAAATAGAAATAGTAAGGACTCATAAATATTAGCAGTTTTCACTATTATTTTTATTTTTCACAACTGTCAAATTTATTCTGATGGAATGACCTTAAAAAGGGATAGAATCTGAATGCTGGGGCAAAGCTGTAGCTACCATACATTGTTTGTTACATACAAAGTTGCATTGTCCAATGTGAAAACAACTGGTTAAAAATGGAAAACTTCAGTAAAGCGTATTTTACTTTGCTGCTTGGAGCCCTCTTCATTCTTTAGTTCCTTCACCTACTTCCCCCAATCAATACCATATATGCAATGACTTTATGGTTTTGTACATATGCCTTACTATAATTTCTAAGTTGCTTTCAATGTGTGAGTATCCATGGTTCCCAAAGACATAACTTAATGCTGATTTAGAAAAAATAACTAGAAATGTTGGGCTCAATTCTGAAATAATATTCACTCTTCACCTGATTCCTTCACATAAAATTTAATGCTGAAATATTAATGTTTCACTGAACTGAAAATTTTCCTCTTTTAAAACCTGAAAATATCATAAAAATAGATTTATAATAATAAAATTATATCTATATAATACATATCTATAATAATAAAAAGTTTGTGCTAAACACTAAAAAATTCAGTATTAATTATGGTCTGCTTTATCCAACTAATACTAATTCTAATGAAATAAAGTGGTACAAGAGTCTGTCATATGTTCTTTAATAATTTTTGTAATTACTTAATAATAATGCATCATTAAAACATGTGACTGATATCAATTTGCAATAAATTGTCAAATATTATTAATTAATCTGGTACTCATTACACTTGCATTAATAATGTTATTGTGGATGTAAAATATTCTTTCAGAGATAGTCACTAGTAAATCTGAATTAATTAAAATACTTTAACATCTCCATACTATAAAGCACATAATTAATAGTTTTTCTTCTCTTGGAATATATGCACACATCAGTGAATGGGCATAAATTTTTTATTGCCTTGTGTCTCCTTAAGTATTCTTACAGGAGTACTGACATCATTAGCATTCATTAACTTGCAGTTGATTCTTTACGATGGTCCTGCTGAGAATGAACTTTCCTTCACACATTTTAGACAATTTGTGCTTTTTTCTTTGGAAGATATGACTGTACCTTAAATTTGCTGTAGGCATTTCATTGTGATTGCAAATAAGCTTGACGCCATCCTTAAAATGTGTTACATATCACTTAAATATGCTTCTATTATGTATTTTGTGTATTATTTATTATTATATATTTTTATAGTTCACAATGTTTTCGTTAATTATAATTGGAGATGATTTTTGTTGTCCACAAATGAGGAGGCTAAATCACTACATGATTTCAAATGTAAAGTTTTTAAATTTTTATCTAATAAATAGTTTTATATCAGAAACTCAGCATATTTTTCAAGATTTTATTTATTTTTTTGAGATACAGGAAGAGAAAGAGAGCACAAGTGGGAGGTGGGGGGAAGGGACAGAGCAAGAGGGAGAAGCTGGGTCCTCGCTGTGCAGGAAGCCTGATACAGGACTCAATCTCAGGATGCCGAGAGCATGACCTGAACTCAAGGCGGACACTTTACCAACTGAGCTACCCAGGCACCTCTCAGCATATTATTCATAAAGCATAAATAAAAAACAACACTATGTATTCTATAATAAGGCATGAACTTACAGAATTTTAGGAATTGGGGATTAAAATGGAAAAAAATAAAGAGACTCTAAAAGATCCTCCAATGATTATATGCCATGAAATGCCTTGTGGGAGACACAATCATAAATCCTAGGATTCATTAACATTTAAATTTACACAACTTCTCCATTTAATAAATTAAAGTTTCATATCAGAAGCTAAAAGCCTGAATGTTGGATATGTTAAACTTCGGAAGACACAGACCCATATTGGATCTAGTATTGTTAGATCAAACATTGTTTGATGATTACAAACAATCTCCATATGCCAGCAAGAGAAGAAACGAGGTAACTCAATTAATTTTATAATATCCTCGAAACAAGAGTCACTACGTGCAATTCCCAAAATGAAAATTTGAATAGTATGGTAGTTTTCACGGAACTGTGTCTAGTGAAGACATTCAAAAAATAAATAAATTCACCAAAGTAAGGTACCAGTAGTGCTGGGAGCTATGGTAGCATGTCACTGGCCTTCATCTGCAAGTGACACAAGTACCACCTGCTTTGTTCACATGCCCAAGACTGGATCACTCCCAATTTTCCATAGGCAAGCAATTGAGCCCTGTTCGACTGAAGTTTACAGTGCCAGCATTCCTCATAGAGTCCCTCCAATGCTAACTTAATACTGTTTTCTCTCCATCTACTGGATTACCTACAGATGAATCTATATCTATGCCCCCTGCCAGAAGATGCCAGATTTAGATAACAAAAATCTGTTTTCCTGTAGCTTAGGAAAAATCCCTTGTATTTGCTTGACACACATAATTTCTAATCAGAGTGACTCTAACATAAGGGGCAGGGTTGTTTGCACAAAAGCCTTGGCTTGTTTGGAGAGCCCTTTCCTACTCCAAGCTCTACCAAGCAGTGGCAGATCTCCATGTCACCTGGTATCGGGGCTACAACAGTATTCATACGTGTGAAATGCTTTACCTCCAGAACACAAAGAGGCATTCCACACACCATGCTTCCTTTTTGTTGTTATTATTGTGGCACGGAATACAAGATGGAGCATTTTCCTCTTTTGTCTAGAGGATACCTTAGAATGCTCCTGAACATTGAACCCCTACAAACTTCACTGAATAGGCTAGGCCCTGAATCTTCCTAATATGCATCTCCCATCCACTGGAGCCTAAGGTCTCCAGTGTAGTAGCCAATATCCTTAGGAACATCCATCTAGATGTCCCTATCCCATACTTCTACATCTCAGGTTTTCTCAGCCAGAGTCCTAAACTTAGCATTACAGACCCATCCTAGCTGAGCCTTTAAACTTCTCTGGAGCTCTTCCAATTTTTACAACTCAGCTGTTTCCACTGTATCATTGCAGGAGATAATAGGCTTCCTTGAAAGCACAAAAGAAACTCTGACTCTTACAGTCTTCAGCTGCTTTTTAATGGTTCTCAATATTTTTTATTCTTAGGCAGCGTATCAGTAAAATGAAATAGAAACCAAACACCTCTACAGCTTTCATAGGATTTGCTCCTCCATATCTTTCAATCATTGCACCTGCAAGGGCATTCTTCTCCACTGTGACATTTTCTGGTTACCTCCAGTGAAATCTTCAGCAAGTAGCCAACAAAAAGGTGCTAGGGATTTCCTTTATCCCAAATACCACTCAGGATAGTGTGTTGTTGTTTTTTTTATAAGGCAGTGAGTAAGCTGATCACAGAATTTCATCGTACTTTCTGTTTTCTTGGATCATTTCTGCCAATTCAGTTCATCTAGAAAGGAGGTGCCAATGGGATTTGATATACAAGTGATTCATTGAACAAATACCTGTGAAAGAAAACAGGGAAAGAGCCAGAAGAGACTAAAGAACCATCAGGACTTGGAGGGGCAGACCTGTAAAGGAGGGAGGGAGGGAAGGAAAAGAGGATAGGCAGGAAGAGGCTTAGACAACAGTGAATTTTTTTAGGAGTTTAGCCAAGGTCAATGGAGAGTCCTTGAGCCCAAGTCACTTGTCAAAGGAATCTCATGTCTCACAGGAATAGACCTGTCTTAATCTCTCTGCCATGCTCTTTCAGCGACTCGGAGAAGCTTGATTTTAGAAGTTTGGCGGCTTCATAAGCTTGGTGGTATATTCAGAGCCATCAGTCATTAGGCTTCCCAAAGTAAGAGATCTGCGGGGCTCATTTCATGGCGACCAAAGCCAGGAACTTAGAAAGAGTGCTTAGTGAAAAACATGCACACAGAGAATCATTTTGTGTCTTTTTTTTTTTTTCCTGAACAAATGAGGATTATGAATATGTAGGTTTTTCTGAGTAATTTTTCTTGCAGAACTCTTAATGTTATATTCTACTCCTGCAGCTGCAGAAACTGCATCCCTCTTGCTTACTACTAAGCAATATTCTCTATGTAAAATGGATGTATCAGAAGGAATGAAAGCTGTTTCATCTATTCAAAGTTATATTTGTGAGATTACATATTCAGTGTTACCTTAAGAATCCATTCCTTCTCTTTAAAGTTTTAAGTTTTAATTATACAGTTCCAAGGAGAAGTGAAAAGGATTTCCTCACTGAACTACCATTTTCTGCCCACATGTCACCTTTATTTACCCCTCAATTCCCATTAATCTGGTCCAATTCCTTTATGTGTGTGCAGTCATGCATGGCAGTGAAAGGATATGAAAGGAGAGAATAATGAAATATATTGTCACAGAGCAGCAGTAAATTCTGTCTCCCTCCTCATCATTTTGCCTACACTTTGCAAAATTGGGTTTAATAATATTAGAGATCTAGAGTTCTATAATGTACTAATTTCTATACTACCTTTCTCCAATCTTCTCTACCTTTTCCACGTATACTGATTACCCCTCCCATCTCCTCTTAGCATCAACATTATTAGTGAGATATTAACCAGAACTTTTGTGCCTGATTTTTTTAAATATCCCTTAAAATGTTTACTGAAGGGACGCCTGGGTGGCTCAGTTGGTTAAGCGGCTGCCTTCGGCTCAGGTCATGATCCCAGCGTCCTGGGATCGAGTCCGACATCGGGCTCCTTGCTCGGCAGGGAGCCTGCTTCTCCCTCTGTCTCTGCCTGCCATTCTGTCTGCCTGTGCTCGCTTGCTCTCTCTCCCTCTCTCTCTGACAAATAAATAAATTTAAAAAAATGTTTACTGAAAAGTTATCATTGATTAAAATTTAGAAGTTGCAACTGATTTTCCTCCTTAAGTACTCCTACTAAGTATATACCACATCCATAAATGGGTATAGTCTTTATTTTATTATGGTATATGAAATAATTTACTTAATCTAATGATAAGTATAAATATATGGATATAATATGAAACATATAAGCAGAGTTTGCTTCTTTCTTCATCAATATATCTATTGAGATTTAAAGTCTAGTGAATATATAAACTGATCATTTGATGTTAAACATACATTTTAATAGAGATTTTAATATTCTCTAAAAAACAAAAAGAAGAAAATGAAAGGTGTAGATAATGGTTTTAGCAAGTTCACCATTGTAGAAAATCTAAAGAAAGAAAGATCAGCTTTCCTTGTTTCTCCCAGACTGAAAGGAAAAGAAGCAGAACAATTTCAATAAAGGAATATTTGAGAGTTATGAATATGTGAAAAGTATAGGGTGAGACTTCAGTTTTCTTACTAACTGACCCTTTCTCCATAGCTGCTATTATGTGATTATGGGACTAAACTCTCCCACACATCTATAAATGAATGGATAAGTAAGATGTGGAAGATATAGATATAGATAAAATTATATTCTGCAGCCATAAAAAAGGCTGAGAATCTGCCATCTGCAACAACATCAATGGACCTATAGGGTATCTTGCTAAATGAAATAAATCAGACTGAGAAAGATGAATACCATATGATTTCACTCACATGTCAATCTTAAAAGGAAATGAATAAAGGAACAAAAAACAGAATCAGATCTACAAATACACAGAACAAAAGGGAGGGGCAGAGCAATGGGAAAAGTGGGCTAAGAGGAGTGGGAGGTACAGGCTTCCAGTTATGGAATAAATAGGTTGTGAGAATAAAAGACCCAGCATAAAGAATATAGTCAATGGCTTTGTATTAGTATTGGATGGTGACAATAGCTGCACTTGGAGTGAGCACAGCATAACATATATACTTGTCAAATCCCTACATTGAATACCTAAAAATAATGTTACATTATGCATCAACTATACTTAAACAAAATAATTTTAAAATAAAGCTCTTGACATTTGGAATATGCCACCACTGACATTAAAACTTTTGCTGGGCCTTGGGAAGTTGCTGGAGTAGGAAGACCCTGAGCTAAGGGTCCCATCCCACGTTTACAACTAGATATCCACATCTAAGTCAGTAAAGTGGAGAATGATCCAAAGACTGGAAGGAAAAAAAAAATGCCACAACTAAATATAGAGAAGAAGTCATATGGAAAGGTTAGGAGGGTCAGAAAAGTGGAGGAAGACTGCCCACAGGAGGAAGGGAACTACGTGAATGGAAAGGGCAGAGAAAAGAGCCCTCACACCAGAGACCTCACACAGGAAAGACTCATCCCCATTATGTTTGGCTTTAAAAACCAGAGAGGCCAAATTCTGTGATGGTGAAACCAGTGGGACTTGGACCCTGAAGATTTAGAAGTCAGCTGACTCAGCATTGGGTGAGGCTGGAGGGGGAGTGACAGCTGGATGGCAGCCATTAAAGACACAGAAGCCTGCACTGATAGGCAGCATAAAAATGGCAGTTTACACAGTGCTGGAGGCAAACAGGAGATCGATCTGTTCATCCTAATTTCAGAGCATATTGGGGGACTTCTACAAAAATGAGGGCATTTTCCTTCACTGCATCCCCCCTCAAAAACACCCTCTCCTGCCCCGCCTAAACGCAGAGCCAACTGCGGGAGGCAAGACTTCACAAATACTCCCAGCCTCATGCCATGCATCAGGGCAAATTTTATTAAAGCGGTACCCGCACTCCACCCAGTTGCTGGGTGCACTGGAACAGAAGAGAAAACTCAGACATGGACCCACAGCTCTATGGCCCATTACTCTTGACAAAGCAGGAAAGAACTTCCAATGAGAAAAAGACAGTCTCTTCAACAAATGTTGTTGGGAAAACTGGACAGCATATGCAAAAGAAAGAAACTGGACCAATTTCTTACACCATAAATAAAAATAAACTCAAAAGGGGTTAAAGACCTAAATGTGAGACCTGAAGCAATAAAATCCTAGAAGAGAACACAGGCAGTAATCTCTTTGACGTTGGCCATAGCAACTTCTTTCTAGGTATGTTTTCTGAGGCAGAGGAAACAAGAGCAAAATATAAATTACTGAGACTACATCAAAATGAAAAGCTTCTGCACAGTGAAGGGAACAATCAGCAAACCTAAAAGACAACCTACAGAATTGGATAATACATATGCAAATATATGACATATCTGACAAAGGGTTAATATCCAAAATATATAAAGAACTTACAAAGTTCAATATCCAAAAAACAAATAATCCAATGAAAATTGGACAGAAGGTATGAACAGATGTTTTTCCAAAGGAGATCTCCAGATAGCCAACAGACACATGAAAAGATGTTCCTCATCACTTACCATCAGGGATATGTAAGTCAAAATTACAATGAGATATCATCTCACACCTGTCTGAATGGTACAATCAATAACACTAGAGAAAACAGGTGTTGGGGAGGATGTGGACAAAAACGAACACTCATGAAACATTGTTAGGAATGAAAACTGGTGTAGTCACTGTGGAAAACAGTATGAAGGTTCCTCAAAAAGTTAAAATAGAGCTACAGTACAATGTAACAATTGCACTACTTATGTGCCCAAGGAATATAAAAACACTAATTCAAGGGGATACATGCACCTCTATGTTTATAGCAGCATTTTCTACAATAGCCTATTTATGGAAGCAGCCCAAGTGTCCACCAGCTAATGAATGGATTAAAAGGTGGTATATATATATATATATATATATATATATATATATATAATTTTATATATAATTTTTATATATAGCATTCATAAAATTTATATATAAAATTTTTATATATAACATTCATAAAATTTATATATATATAATTTTATATATAAATTTTATATATAAAAATAAAAATATAAAAATATATAAATAAAAATTAAAGTGGAATATTATTCAGCCATAAAAAGGAATGAAATCTTGCCTTCCAACTACATGGATGGGACTAAAGAGTATAATCTTAGCAAAATAAATCAATCAGAGACAAATACCATATGATTTCAGTTATGTGTGGAATTTAAGAAACAAAACAAATGAGCAAAGGGAAAAAAGGAGAGAGAGCTAAACCAAGAAATAGACTCTTAACTATAGACAATAAACTAATGGTTACCAGAGGGGAGAGTGTGGGTCTTGTGTTAATAGATGATGGGGATTAAGGAGTGTACTTGTCATGATGAGCAAGGGTGATGTATGGAATTATTGAATCATTTTATTTTATACCTGAAACTAACATAACACTGTAGCTTAACTAATTGGAATTAAATTTTTTTTTAAAAAACTTGTTACTATGAGTAATTTCTTCTCTCAAAACTTCTAGAAACTCCATTTAAAAAGTGGAGGAAATAATTTATATTTCAGACTCCCTATTTTTACTGAGCCCAAAGTGACATTCAGTTCAACATATGGTAACTACCACCAGCTGAGAAATCCTCTGTGTGGCCTGTGAAAGACAAGCTTCTTAATTTTTACAAAGTATTCAGGGTCATGTAAACAGGGGTCTAACCACATTCTCTAATTCATCCGGAGTCCATCGTAACTACTGGGAAATAGTTATTTTTTATATTTTAAATATGACCTCAACAGAAGTTAGAAAATCCATAAGCGTTTCTGTTGGGTCATGCAATGGAATGGTCTTAGAGAAGCCATGAGGCAAGTCTCTGATAATAGCAGCCAAAAAATAAGGCAGGTGTGGGAGGACCAAATTCAACAGGGCATTATGAGTGAATATAGGATATTGTGAGACTGTGCTTGAACACTAGAAACCCAGTGCTTCCCCAATCCCACATACCATCACCATCACCACCATTGTTGCCATTAGTGCCTGAATTTTGGTATGGACAAACTACAACAGAAATATAAGAAATGCTTGTCTGTAGGTCCAACTCAGAAATAAATGAGCTTGCTCAAGTAAGAAGAGAATTTTCTCTGACCAGGAGGCAGATTCTGAAGATATGGAAGCCACTAGTGAAAAGGGATAAAAGAGATAGGAATCCTACGGAAAATTCTTGGGTAAGCAGGTCCAGTTGGTCCATAAACAAGGCTGCAACCCACAGATCATATGCTCAAAAATAAAGGATAAATGTGTCCTATTGTCATGATATGCCAAGACCAACTAATTCACCCTTGCCAAGTATAAGAGTTGCTTAAAGTGACAAATTACTTAGTTCTTATTGGTGAATTAGAACTAAATAGTTTTTAAATATATTTTATAAAATGTCAACACTTCTGAAATTAAGATCTAGTTTGCTTTTTTATTTTCAGTTTCTATTTTATGAGATTATGACTTTAATAAGGATAATATTGGAAATTAAGATTTGTCCAATTTGTTTCTTCTCTTGCCTTTGCTGCAAACCTTAAAAATCCATTTGTATTTATATTATCAAGAGGACAGGCTCTAAAAATAAGCTTCTTGAGTTTAAAACCTTCTTATTTAGTTTATTTGTTCACTGTTTTACCTTGGACAAATTTTATATTTCTCAGACTGCATTTCCTCATCTGTAATATCAGAGCATTACTGTTTACCATCTCCTCAGGCTCCTGAGAAGACAAAATGGATTAATACAACTGATGCCCTTAGAACATTACCTGAAGCCAAATAAATATTCAATAAATATTGGATATCACTCTTATCGTTAGGTTCTTTTAAGGACATCTGATATTTTGACTTTTGTTCCAAAGACAGAAAGGAACAGCTCTATGCAAACTGCGTCTCAGGAAGCAAAAAAGAGATAATAGAAGAAAAACCACCTGAGGCAAGACTTTCAAGTCCTTTTTTTAGTTACAACTTACATAAAATAAAAGTCACTAATTTTTAAATAAACAGTTTAATAAGTTTTAACAGATACCAATATGTATAACCACAAGCAAGATCAAGATAAAGAACAATGTCATCATGCCAGAAAGTTCCCTAAAGTCCCTCAACAATCATCCCCACCCAGTTAGAGCCCCAGGCATCACAGATGTGCCTTCTTTCACTACAGATTACTTGTGCCTTTTCTAGAATCTCATTAAAATGGAATCTCACATTATTTATTTTTTGTTCAGACTATATTGCTCAGAATAATCTTCTCCATATTAATTCATGTTGTTTCTTTTACCAGCAGCTTATTCCTTTTTAATGCTAAGTAGTACTCTATTGTGTTAATATACTATAGTTTATAGCATATACTCTATACTATATATAGTTAACTATATATATCTCAACAAATGAATGAATTAACTATAGACATCTATAGTCTATACTATAAATGTATGTAGTTACGTAACTATATACATTTATAGTTAATATACTATAGACGTCTATAATTAATTCATTCATTTGTTGAGATACATTTCGCTCTCTCCAGTTTAGAGCTATTAGTAATAAAGATGTTATGATTATTTGTGCACATGTCTGGGTGGATACATGCTTTCATAGCTCCAAGAACATGGAACTGCTGTCATAAGGTATTTAACTTTGTCAGAAGTTAAATATTTAGAAAACTGTTGTTTAAAATAGTTTTACATTTCATCCAGCAATGTATGAGAATTCCAATAATCTACATTCTACACTGCACTTGCTATTTTCAGGTATTTTTAGTTTTAATTCTATTTTATGCTGTGTAAAATGTCTCATTGGTTTTATATTTCCCTAATGAATAAAGTTGTTCAAGATCTTTTGACATGCATATTGGCCTTTTGCATATCTTCAGTTGTGAAAAGCTGGTATGATTATTTTGCCTATTTGTAATTGAGTTGTTTGTATTATTATATAATATCGAGCAGTTTTTATGTGTTCAATATACAATTTTTTTCCTACTGTATGTGTGGTAAATATTTCCTCCCATTATGTGGGTTCTCTTTACATTTTTTTAACAATGTCTTTTGAGAATAAGAAAGCTTTCATTTTGATAAACAAAACTCTATGTGTGTGTGTATATATATACGTATACAACTTGTGTATACATACCATGCACACACACACATACACACATGCCCACATATACAGACGTTTTCGTGACTTATGCATTTTTATGCCTTACCTGAGAAATCTGTGCCCACATCAAAATCACAAAGATACTCTTCTGTTTTCTCATTGGAAGTATTTTCGTTTCCACATTTAGTTTTCTGATCTATTTTATTTTTCTATGTGTGTATAGCGCAAGGAAATGGCTGAGAGATTTTGTTTTGTTTTGTTTTGTTTTAATGGATGAAAAGGTTGAAGGTTTTTTTGTTTTGGTTTAATGGATATCAGTTTTTCCAGCACCATTTTTGAAATTGAAGAACCATCATTTCTACATCGTTACCATAGTGCCTTTGTTGAAAAGCAACTTACCATATTTATGGGTCCATTTCTGTACTATAATCTATATTATCCCTCTGTAGCTCCATCTTTATGCCAATGTCAACTGACTTGATTACTGTACCTTTATAGTATGATTTGATGTCAAAGAAAATAAATATTCCCAGTTTGTTCTTTTTTTCCCAAATTGTATATTTTTTCCTTTAACATTTTCTTTTAAATATTAGAATAAACTTTTTAATTTCTACCCCTTCCCAAAAACAAAGCCTGCTGATATTTTGAAAATTATTGCATTGACTCTAGATCAATTTGGGAAGAGCTGACATCTACAAATGATTGAGTCTTCCAAACCAAGTACATACCATGTCTTTAAATTTATTTGAGGGGCGTCTGGGTGGCTCAGTTGGTTAAACATCTGCCTTCAGCTCAAGTCAAGATCTCAAGAGTCCTGGGATTGAGCCCTGCAAGGGGCTCCCTGCTCAGCAGGGTGCCTGCTTCTGCCCCTCCCTGAGCTCTTGCTCTCTCCTGCTCTCTCTCAAATAAACACAAAATCTTTTAAAAAATTATTTGAGATTTCCTTATTTTTCTTAGCAATGTTTTGCAATTTTCAGTACACGGGTCTTGCACATATTTTTCTAATTTTGTAAATAAGTATTCCATGGTTTTTGATGCTAGTTTAACTTGAATTTATAAAAAATAAATATTCTGGGTCACCTGGGCAGCTCAATTGCTTAAGTGTCTGCCTTGCGCTCAGTTCATGATCCCAGCGTCCTGGGATCAGATCAAGCCCCATGTCAGGCTCTCGACTCAGTGGGGAGCCTGCTTCTCCCTTTCCCTCTGCCTGCTGCTCCCCTTGCCCGTGCTTTCTCTCTCTGTGTCAAGTAAATAAATAAAATCTAACATATATATATATGTATATATACATATATATATATAATTTTAAAATAATAATAAAAAGTAATATTCTAACTATTCATTGCTACATTTTTAATATTAAGATTATTTTATTGCCTCAAAAATTTATTTGTAAGTTCTTTAAGCTTTTTCATAGATTCCTTAGTATTTTCAACATTCTCAATAATAAATGAGAATATGAGAATAGAGACTGTTTTACTACCTTATTTCAATCTTCAGGCTTTTTTTTTTGCAGTCAAATGCTCTACCACTGAGCTATACCCCCATGCTTTTTTTTTTTTTTTTTTGAAGATTTTATTTATTTATTTGACAGAGATCACAAGTAGACAGAGAGGCAGGCAGAGAGAGAGGGGAGGAAGTAGGCTCCCTGCTGAGCAGAGAGCCCGATGTGGGGCTTGATCCCAGGACCCTGGGATCATGACCTGACCCCAAGGCAGAGGCTTTAACCCACTGAGCCAACCAGGTGCCCCTCAATCTTTAAGCATTTATTTCATTTCCTTTACTTGCTATAATCCACTTATAGAACCTCCATTGTAAAAGGGCATAGTAGTGACAACACACATTGCTCTTGTTCCTGATGATAAGATAATGACATTCAGTTTTTCACCTTTTACAATGAAATCACTTCATATTCACTTGTCCTTTATTAGATTGAAGAAGTTCCCTTTTATATTAGGTTAAGAGTTTTTATCATAAATTAATGTTGAATTATCACAAAGATTTTTTTTTTCTGCATGTATTGAGACAATCAAATGTTTCTGCCTCTGAGTTTTTAAAATTTACATTGAGTGAATTATATTCTGTGATTTTTTAACGCTAAACCAGTCATCCATTTTTGAGATACACTCCACATGGTTAGGATATATTATCCTTTATCTATGCTATATTGAATCTCCTAATATTTTAAAAATAATTTTTGCATCAGTGATTATTAGGAATATTGTTCTAAAGTTGTTTCTGTTTTGTTTTCTTTTGTTTTTAAGCCTTTTTGATTTTACCTTCAAGAATATGCTAACTTGATAAAAGCAGTTGGGAATTTTTCCCTCTGTCTTAATTTTCTGAAAAAAATAAAATGTATACTGTTAATATATTCTCTTTCTAAAGTTTTGGCTATATTTCAATATTGAAGACAACTGATCCTAAAATTTTCCTTATGAGAAAGTTTTCAACAGCATATTCAATTTCCTTAGTCTATATAGGACTGTTTTGAGTTTTTATTTCATCCTACTTCAGTTTTGCTTAACTTGTGATTTTCAAGGACTTCACAATATTTCAAATTGATGAATTTATTATATATATATATATTTTCATTTTATGTTTGTAAAAGCATTTTGTTTCTGTGGATCTTCACTGACTCCACATTTTCATTTCTGATAATGGATAGTTTTCTTTTTTAATTTATTTTTGCATCATTTAATCTAGTAGGTTACTGATATTGACTTTGTCAAAGAGCCATATTTAAGTTTTAATTTTTTTGTTTTATTTTTTTCAATTTCACAAATAGCCTCTCTTAATTATTTGTCCTCTACTTACTTTGGTTTTAATTTTTTTCTTTTTCTATTTTCTTAAGCTTAAAGCTCAGATATTTCATAAATTTCTAATTTTCTAATTTAAGCATTTAAAACCACCAAGTTCTTTCTAAATATTGTGCTAGATTATCCCAGAAATTTTCATATGTTTTGTTTTTCTTTGTTTGGATTGGAATGTTTATTAAAATTTTCTTTGTAATGTTTTAATCTTGTTGTCACTTAAAATCATGTTAGTTAGTTTCCATATTGTCATGATTTTTCCAAATAACTCCTCTTATTTATTTAATTCTATTAGTTACAAAACATATTCTGTATGAGTTGCATCATTTGAAATTTGTTGAAACTTTTTATGGAGCTCAGGATAAGGTTTATCTTGGTCAACATTTCATGTACACTTATAAAACACCGTTGTTCTGTAGTTGTTCAGTCTGGTGTTCAATTTATGTAGGAGTGTTCAAATATTCTTTATTCTAAAGGATTTTAGACTACTTTATTAAACAGAATATTGAAAGAAGAATGTTGAAGTCTTTTGTTGTAATTGTGGATGTACCTATATTTTTCCTTTTAAATTCTATTAGATTTATTTCATGTGTTACTCTTGAGTTAGTCACATTCATGTATAGGATTATTATGTTTTCTTAACAACTTGCTATTTCATTATAACTGATGTGAATAGAGTCATTCTAGCTTTCTATATTTGGTAGTCTTGAAGAATATACTTCGCATTTTTTTGCCTTAAATTTATGGCAATTCTTTCAGTTGTAATTTGTCTTAATTGTATTTATTTTGCATTCTTTTTGCTCTTATTTTAGTTTAGTTTAGTTTAGTTCTATTTAAATTCCAGTTAGTTAACATACAATGTAATATTAGCATACAATATAATGATTCAACACTTCCATTCAACACCCCATGCTCATCACAATAACAGCATTCCTCAATTCTAATCAACCACTTAACTCATTCCCCCACCCACCTTCCCGTGGTAATCATCAGTTTGTTCTCTATATTTAAAAGTCTATTTCATAGTTTCACTCTCTATCTCTTTTTTCTCATTGCTCATTTGTTTTGTTTCCTAAATTCTACACATGAGAGAAATCATATGCTATTTCTCTTCTCTTATTTTGCTTAGCTTAATACTCTCTAGCTACTTGTCATTGCAAACGACAAGACTTCATTCTTTTTTTATGGCTGAATAATATTCCATTTTAAGTATAAATAACTTTTCTATCCATTCCTTAGTTGGTGGACACTTGGGTTGCTTCCATGAATAGGCTATTTTCCTTAGTGTACACATGGGCTGCTTCCATAAATAGGCTATTATAGAAAATGCTGCTCTGAACATAGAGGTGCATGCATCCCTTTGAATTAGTGTTTTTATATTCCTCGGGTACATCAGTAGTGCAATTGCTACATTGTGCTGTAGCTCTATTTTAACTTTTTGAGGAAACTTCATACTGTTTTCCACAATGACTACACCAGTTTGCATTCCTAACAATGTTACATGAGTGTTCATTTTTGTCCACATCCTCTCCAACACCTGTTTTGTCTTGAGTTGTTGATTGTACCATTCAGACAGGTGTGAGGTGATATCTCATTGTAATTCTGATTTACATTCAGACAGGTGTGAGGTGATATCTCATTGTAATTCTGATTTACATTTCCCTGATGATAAGTGAGGAGGAACATCTTTTGATGTGTCTGTTGGCCATCTGGAGATCTTCTTTGGAAAAATGTCTGTTCATACTTTCTGCCCACTTTTTCATTGGATTATTTGTTTTTTGGATATTGAACTTTGTAAGATCTTTATATATTTTGGATATTAACCTTTTGTCATATATTTCATTTGCACATAAATTCTCCCATTCTGTAGATTGCCTTTTAGGTTTGCTGATTGTTCCCTTAACTGTGCAGAAGCTTTTCATCTCCCAGTAGTCCCAGTAGTTTAATTTGTTCCTGTTTCCCCTGCCTCAGGAAACATACCTAGAAAGAAGTGCTATGGCCAATGTCAAAGAGATTACTGCCTGTGTTCTCTTCTAGGATTTTTATGGCTTCAGGTCTCACATTTAGGCCTTTAATCCATTTTGAATTTATTCTTGTTTATGGTGTAAGAAAGTGTCCCAGTTTCTTTCTTATGCATATGCTATCCAGTTTTCCCAATACCGTTTATTGAAGAGATTGTCTTTTTCCCATTAGATGTTCTTTCCTGCTTTGTTGAAGAGTAATTGACCAAAGAGTTATGGGTCCATGTCTGGGTTTTCTATTCTGTTCCATTGACCTATGTGTCTATTTTTGTGCCAATAGCATACAGTTTTACTGCAGCTTTGTAAAACTCCTAAAGTCTGGAATTGTGATGCCTCCAGTTTTGCTTTGCTTTTAAAAACTATTTGGCTATTCAAGGTATTTTGTGGTTCCATACAAATTTTAGAATTGTTTGTTCTAGTTCTGTGAAAGATGCTCTTGGAATTTTGATAAAGATTGCTTTAAATGTGTAGATTGATTTGAGTAGTACAGATGTTTTAATAATATTTGTTCTTCCAGTCCATGAGTATGAATGACTTTCCATTTCTTTGTGTCATCTTTAGTTCTTTCATCAGTGTTTTATAGTTTTCAGAGTACAGGTCTTTTACTTCTGGTCAGTTTTATTCCTTTGTTTTTGGTGTGATTGTAAATGGGATTGATTCCTTAATTTCTCTCTCTGCTGCTTTATTATTGGTGTGTTGGTGTGAAATGCAAGAGATTTCTGTACATTGATTTTGTATCCTGCAACTTTTCTAAATTTGTCTCAGTTCCAGCAGTTTTTTAGTAGCCTTTCAGATTTCCTATATATGGTATTATGTCATCTGCAAATAGTGAAAAATTTACTTCTTTGCTATCTGGGTGCCTTTTATTTGTTTTTGTTGTCTGACGCTGTGGCTAAGACTTCCCGTATGATGTTGAATAAAAATGGTGAGAGTGGACATCTTCGTCTTGTTCCTGACCTTAGGAGGAAAGCTCTCAGTTTTTCCCCATTGAGGATGATGTTAGTTGTGGGTTTTTCATATACACACCCTACTGTGTTGAGGTATCGTCCCTCTAAACCTAGTTTGTTGAGAGTTTTTATCGTAAATGATGTTGTACTTTGTTAGGCGCTTTTTCTGCATCTATTGAAATGATCATTCATTGTTATCATTTATTTTATTGATGGAATATGTCATATTGGTTGATTTGTGAATACTGAATCACCCTGGTAACCCAAGAATAAATCCCGCTTGATTATGGTGAATGATTTTTTTTAATTTATTTTTGGACTTGGTTTGCTAGTAAAATATTGAGAAATTTTGCATCTCTGTTCTTCAGGGATATTGGCCTGTAGTTCTCTTTCTGAGTGGAGTCTTTATCTGGTTTTGGTATCATGATAATGCTGACCTCATAGAATGAATTGGAGGTTTTTCTTCCTTTTCTATTTTTTAGAACAGTTTGAGAAGAATAGCTTTAATTCTCTGGTCCTGGACTCCTGGGGGGAGTTTTTTGATTGCTGATTTAATTTCTTTGCTGGTTATTGCTATGTCCAAGTTTTCTATTTCTTCCTGTTTTGGTTTTGATACTTGTTATTGAGTTATATGTTTCTAGGAATTTATCCATTTCTTTCAGTTTGTCCAATGTGTTAGCATATAGTTTTTCATAATATGCTCTTATAAACAGTTTTAATTCTGTAATGTTGGTTGTTATTTCTCCTCTCTCATTGTGATTTTATTTATTTGGGTTTTTCCTCTTTTCTCTTTGATAAGTCTGGCTAGAGCTTTTTCAAATTTTATATTTTTAAAAAAACTAGTACCTGTTTTATTGATCTCTTCTATTGTTCTTTTCTTTAAGTTATATACCATTTATTTCTGCTCTAATCTTTATTATTTCCTTCTTTCTGCTGGCTTTAGGCTTCTTTTGTAGTTTTTTCTACCTCTTTAAGGTATAAGGTTAAGATTTTTATTTGGATTTTTCTTACTTCTTGAGGTAGGCCTGTATTGCTATATACTTCCCTCTTAGGACTGTTTTTGCTTCATCCCAAAGGTTTTGGACCAATGTATTTTCATTTTCATTTGTTTCCATGTATTTCTTTATTTATTCTTTGATTTCCTGGTTGACCCATTCATTGTTCAATATCATGTTATTTAATCTCTATGTATTCGTGGTCTTTCCAGATTTTATCTTGGGATTCACTCCTAGTTTCATAGTGTTGTGGTTGAAAAGGTGCATGGTATGATTTCAGTTTTTTTGTATTTGTTGAAGCCTATTTTGTGACCTAATATGTGATCTATTCTGGGGGATGTCCCATGTGTGTTTGAAAAGAATGTGTATTCTTTTTTTTTTTTTTTAAGAATTTGTTTTTTATTTTTTATTTATTTTTTTAATTTATTTATTTATTTTGACAGAGAGAGATCACAGTAGACAGAGAGGCAGGCAGAGAGAGAGAGAGGGAAGCAGGCTCCCTGCTGAGCAGAGAACCCGATGCGGGACTTGATCCCAGGACCCTGGGATCATGACCTGAGCCGAAGGCAGCGGCTTAACCCACTGAGCCACCCAGGTGCCCAAGAATGTGTATTCTGCTGTTTTAGGATGTAATGTTCTGAATATATCTGTTAAGTCTGTATGGTCCAGTGTGTCATTCAAAGCTTTAATTCCTTGTTGATTTTCTGTTCAGGTGATCTGTCCATTGATGGGAGTAAGATATTAAAATCTCCTACTATTATTGTATTAGTATCAAATAGTTTCTTCCTGTTTGTTATTGCTTCATATATTTGGGTGCTCCCATGTTAGGTGCATAAATATTTATAGTTATTATAACCTCTTATTTGATTTTTCCCTTGATTATGATAATAGTGTCTTTTTTTCCCCTTTAGTTACTGTCTTTGTCTTAAAGTCTACTTTATCCAATATAAATATTGCTACTTTGGCTTTCTTCTTACATCTATTTGCATGATAACCATTTCTCCATCCCCTCACTTTCAATCTGTAGGAGACTTTAGGTCTGAAAGCAATCTCTTATAGGCAGCATATACTTGGGTCTTATTTTTTCATCCATTATGTAACCCTGTGTCTTGATTAAAGTATTTAGTCCATTTACATTCAACATCATTATTGATAGATACATATTTATTGCCATTTTATTACTGGTTTTGTGGTTATTTCTGAAGATTTTCTCTGATCTATTCTTGCCTTTGTCACTTTTGTTCTTTTCTTTCCATTTGAAGAGTCACTAATATTTCTTGCAGGGCTGGTATAGTGGTCATGAACTCCCTAATTTTTTTGTTTTTCTTGGAAACTATGTCTCCATCTATTCTGAATGATAGTCTTGTTGGATGGAGTATTCTTGGTTTCAGTTTTTTTCCTAAATAGCACTTTAAATGTATTATGACACTCTCTTCTGGCTTGCCACATTTCTGTTGAAAAATCTCCACCTAGCCTTATGGGTTTTCCTTTGTAAGTTAAGGACATTTTTTGTCTTGCAGCTTTTAAGATTTTTTTCATTATCATCACATTTTGCAAATTTAATTACAGTATGTCTTGTATGGGTCTGCTTTTGTTGATTTTGATGGGAGATCTCTGTGCCTTCAGGATCTGGATATCTGTTTCCTTCTTCAGATTAGAAAATTTTTCATCTATTATTTCTTCAAATAATTTTTTGCCCACTTTCTTTCTGTTCTCCTTGGACTCCTATAATATAAATGTTATCACATTTGATGGAGTCACTGAGTTCCCTCAGTCCATTTTTGTGTTGCATAATTCTTCCTTCTCTGTTTTGTTCAGTTCATTATTTTTCCATTATTTTGTCTTCTATGTCAATACTTCCTCTGCTTCTTCTACCCTGTTGTTCATTGCATCAAGCCTGTTTCCAATCTTGTTTATTGCATTCTTCACGTCTGATTATTTTTTAACTCTTTCACCACTGTGGTAAGGGTCTTACTGATGTTTTCTATTCTTTTCCTGATCCCAATGTGTATCCTTATTATTGCTGCTTTACATTCTCCATCAGACATGTTACTTATATCTACTTCATTTAGATCTCTGACCTTGTCCTTTCTTGTTGTTTCATTTGGAATGAGTTCTTCCATCTTAGTATTTTGTCTGTCTCTTGCCTTCTTCTGTGTGTTAAAAGAGCCAGGCATGTCTGCTGCTCCCAAAAGAAATGACTTATGAAGAAGTCATGGAGTGCCAAGGACCTGGTGCTTCAGGGACTGTCTCCCATGTGTGCTGTGTGCACTCTGCTGCTGTGCTTTGGCTGCTCTATCCTTCAGGCCAGTTGTCTTCAAAGGCTCTCCTTGCTTGCTATGGACAGTATTTGTTCTCTGGCCTGAATGTGATGAATTTTAACTAGGTGTGCTTTAGTCTTCTTGTGAAATAAGACCTGAGAGGAACTCCATCAGAACTGAAGCACTCTGGTCAAGAGAAATGTGCTGGTCTTCTGGGGGAGAGGCCTCACTGGGACTGAAGCAAGCTTGACTGAGAAAGGCAGTCACACCACAGTGCAACAGGGTGGGGCTTGATGTAAACAAGTTAGGCAGCCAATGTTCATGCTGTGCTGCAACCTCCCAGTGTCTCTGTGTTTACGGTGACAGGTTTGGGGGTAGAAATGGTGTCAAGAAGCTTCACTGTGAATATTGCCTCTCAGGGTCATGCTTAGAGAAGAATTAATAATTTCCCACTCTGTGCCCCAGGCATTTTTTCAGAATGCTGTGTCCATGATGTCTTCCCCTGGAGTTGTTTGACTGCCTTCTGTCCAGGACCAAGTAAGTGCCCTCTGGGCTCTAGCCCAGTCATACCTGTAGACTTTTAAAACTCTAGGCTTTAGGGACAAGGTGTGGGTCGGGATTTGTGCTGGTCATTTGGGTAAGGGGCCTGCCATGCTGGGACTGAGACAAGCTTGACTGAGTCACAGTCATTTTTAAATGGTAGTTATACTGTGCAGGAATTTATAGTTTGGCACATTTTTTTTCTCCTTTCAGCACTTTAAGGATATTCTTCCACTATTCTTTTTGTTGTTGTTTAGTTTTTATTTCATAATCATAATCTTAACTCTTCAATCCAGCAAGACTTAGAAGGAATAAGGAAAATATGGAAACCTACAGAACTGCAGTGAGAGCACAAAGATTATAGGATATTTCAAACAGATAGGCATAAATAGGTGCCCTCCTGGACTATAGAAAGAGTGGCCTAGTAGTTAAGATAAAACACAGTCAAATTTATTAGATTTGTCCACAGTCAGCAATGGTGATTCTCTTGCTGGTCTTGCCATTCCTGGACCCAAGGCACTCCATGGTTTCCACAATATTCATGCCCTCTTTCACCCTGCCAAAGACCACATGTTTGCCATCCATCTACTCAGACTTGGCAGTGCAGATAAAAAAGTGGGAACAGGGACGCCTGGGTGGCTCAGTTGGTTAAGCAGCTGCCTTCGGCTCAGGTCATGATCCCAGTGTCCTGGGATCGAGTCCCGCATCGGGCTCCTTGCTCGGCAGGGAGCCTGCTTCTCCCTCTGCCTGCCACTCTGTCTGCCTGTGCTCACTCTCTCTCTCTCTCCCTCTCTCTCTGACAAATAAATAAATTTTTTTAAAAAAGTGGGAACACTCTGTGTTGGGTTCATCTTTTGCTATGACAAGATGCCAGGATCTGTATGCTTTGGGTGAAATTCTCATCATCAAATTTCTCCCCACAGATGGACTTGCCAGTACCATCAAGGCATGTGAAGTCACCACCCTTGCACTTAAATCCCAGAATAATCCTGTGAAATCAGGAACATTTATAGTCAAATCCTTTCTTCCCAGTGCCAATAACAGGAAATTTTTCTGATGTCTTTGGAAATTTGTCTTCAAACAGTTCAAAGGAGATGCAACCCAGGGGCTTACCATCCAAGGCTATGTCAAAGAACACAGAGGGGTTGACCATGGCTGGGCAGCATGATGGCTCTGAAGTAGCAGCCAATAATAATTCCACTATTATTTGGGTCAAATTATTTTTAATGAGATAGCTGTGTATATTTTTTTCCTAACTATATTGTGTTTCTTTTCTCTCTGGCTGCTTTTATAATAAAATTTAAATTTCATTATCCTTGGATTTCAGAAAATTTATTAAAATGTTTCTTGCTGTGGTCATATATGTGGTTATTCTACATGAGATTCAGTGAGCTTTTCTTTTTCTTTTTTCTTTCCTTTTTTTTTTGATATGTGGATTAATGGCATCTATCAAATTTGGGAACATTATTCCTTGAAATCATTTTCTGTTCCTCTCTCCTCTTTTCCTAGAACTGCAGTTCGGCATATGCTAGACTATATGATAATGCTTTACAAGTAACTAATAGGGTTCATTTTCTTTCAGTTTTTTTTTTAATCTTTATACTTTGACCTAAATAGTCTTTTAAGTTCTCCCTGCCTCCATTTTTTTTCTCCAATATTTTACATTATTTTGTGCTTACCCAGTGAATTCTGCATCTCAGCTATTACATTTTTCATCTGGAAAAAAATTCTTTTTCTTCTTTTCTATGAATGCCATTTCTCTCCTAATTATGTTCTTTTTCCCTCTATATCCTTAAGCATATTTATTATACATACAATAAATATTTTAAGTCTTGTCTCAAATCCCATGATCTCTATTATTTCTAAGTCTTTTTCTGTTAACTGATTTTCTTCCTTGATTGTGGGTCACATTCGAAACTTTCCATATGTCTAGTAATTTTGTATTGGATGCTTGACTTTGCATGCTTAATTCAGAATCCTATTTGGCTGAAAGAAATGCAAATAATTCCCAGCTCTGTGTGAGCACTAAGGATTATTCAATTTATAGTTCCTTGAGAGTTGTCTTGCTTGGATTCATGGAGTCACACATTGTGTAGGTATAGATCAGTAAATAGCCAAAGACTCAACAGGATTCTTCTGCTGATTTCTTGAGTTCTTTTTACTTTATACTTACCTCACTATATTATTCTGCCCTGCAAATTTCAGCTGCCTCAGACTCTAACAACTCCTGTCTTTTTCTCCCCATCTTGAAAAATGGCCAGTTCTGCTTGTATTCTTCCTTCTTGTACTGTGGTCTAAAAAGTACATCTTAAGAAGTAAGTTAAGAAGTTAAGAAGTACAGTGAAATTTTAGTTCTCATATCATTTATATCTTCTCTCAAGGTTTGCAGTCAGTGTTTCCTGTTGTGTCAATGACTGGACACAGGTGTTTCATATATCTTATCTAGCTTTTTTAGCAGACAATAAGGTCTGCCCCCAGAAATTTACATGGACAGAAACAGAAGTCAAGCATGGCATGGTTTTTAATTACAAATTTTATCTGTTATCCTAACTTACCATCAAATAGTAGTTACTCATATATTAACTGCCTGTCACATCTGATGCTGTGAGGCATCATTCTAATAACAACAGGTAGTTGTATTTGTAGCAACAGAAAAGCACTTATAATCTCTGATATCCAGAGTTCTTATTTCTGGTATGTAAGTATCTCGCAGATTATGCTTATTATTTCCATCATGTCCTTCCTGAATCAAACCCAACTGACAGTTAAAATTCATTACTGAATCCACAATCATGCAAACTTTGTTCCTAAGCCTTTTTTTTTAAACAGGTATAATAACCCCAACCTCATACACTTATGAAAAAAAAGACGTAAAATATGCCAAATTTAAATATTCTTTTAGGTGCAATATAAGGAATCATTAGGAACAACAAAACAGTAAATCTTTTTAAAAGATTTTTAAAATCTTTAAAAAAAGATTTTAAAAAAAATCTTTAAATTTTTTTAAAGGGATCTTTAAAAAAAATAGACAAAGTTCTTATGTCACAGGAAGTAATAAATCCCCTATAATACAATATAATAAATCATTCATGCCCCAGCTATTGCCACAAAATATCTTAATATCAAAGAAAAATAGCAAATAATATACAACAGAGATCTGAAAATGCATTTAAAAGCATCTCAACAATGATTTTCATATAAATTTATGGAATGAATTTATGGGAGCCACAAAGGATACTAAGATGCTCTTTATTAAAGAAAAATTAGAGTCATGATAATTACTAAAGGGAATCCTTGGAAGGAAATTGGGTATTGCTATACCAATAGGACGCAGTGATGACAATTCTAATTTTGCCACTAATAGCTTTTATTTGTCTTGGGAAAAAAATGAAGTATGAAGTTTTAATATTCAAGCAAATTTGTGGCAAACAGAAAGACTGCAGAATACCTCATAAGGAACATCTTTCCAATATTGACAACATAGGTAATTTTTCATGCATATTTTATTTTTAAAAAAGATTCTTAGAATACTGAAACTATTGTGTTTTTCGTTAGTTGAATATGTATTTTAAAAATAAGAGGGAGTTGAAGTTATTCACATTTTAAAGGCCATCTTCATTAGCAAACATTTATGACAAATGTTGAAATATTTTGTCTTCACTTGTACATATCTCCATAAGGATTCACAATCTGGCAATAGTTTCATTAAACATCTATAATTACTTTGTCAGTTTGCATTTAAAAGCAAAAACTTATTTAAAAAAAGTAACAGCCAAAACATGTGTTCAGGCACATAATCTGTGCTATTGTTAAGAAAAGAAACTCAAATATGAGTTACAGCATTCAAAGTGCAGAGAGAGAGAAAGAAAAAGTCAATATCAAAAAATAAAATTTTCTTAGCACAAACATTTTTTAGTACATCCTATCTCCAGATTAGTAATGGAGTACTTACAGTACACAGGACTGGGGAAGTAGTTAACTTTTAGTGAACTGAAATACTGAGTCATAAAAATAAGCTTTCTAATACTAAGAAAAACAGTTGAGGGATGATTAGGTAGCTCAGTCATTAAGTGTCTGCCTTTGGCTCAGGTCATGACCATAGAGTCCTGGGATCAAGCCTCCCATCAGGCTACCTGCTCAGCAGGAAGCCTGCTTCTCCCTCTCACTTCCCCAGCTTGTGTTCCCTCTCTCGCTGTTTCTCTCTGTCAAATAAATAAATAAAATCTAAAAAAAAAAAGAAAAGAAAAACAATTGAGTGTAGTAATGTGCAAGCTATCTTGAAACTTGAAGTTGATGGACTTCAGTCAATTAAAAAAATAAATTATTAAATTCAATTTAAAGTTGACTTTAAATAATTAGAACTCAATATTGCTAAAGTCTCTTATGATTTGATTTTCAAGTACGAAATGATAAAAAATTGTGTATCATGCTAGTGCATGAACAATAATCCAGAAAGGTGAACCTAAGCAAAGGCAAATATCGGTAGAGGGTAACTCTATCTATCCATGCAATACCACCTGTAGTAGTTCAGAGTATTTCACTTTGCAGAGTCCAAAAAAAGTAGTAAAGAGAAAATAGACCGCTCCTTATTTCTAGTTTTGAGAGCATTGGAGGAATAATTTTGCAAACTCTTGCAAGTCATAAATTTAGTTTTCTCACTTATAAAGCAAAAAGTGTTTATGCAATCTAATTTTTAGGATCCTTTCTAACTCTAAAAATTCCATTACATTTTAAAATGAAGGAAAAGTGGACAATCAATGGAAAGTCCAGCAGTTTGTCCTAAACAGAAATAAAATAATTTCAAATTCTTTCTTCCAGTAGAAAACTTAAAATTTTGTCCAATTACACCAAATATTACATATACTTGTACAAAGTGTTATATTAGCTATTGCTTTGTTTCAAGTAAATTTTAAGTGTTAGGGATAGAATTAAAAATAGTAGTTGAGATCATAAATAATTTATAACCTTAACATTCCCTTTCATCTATGTTACTAACAAACCTATGTTTATTACCAGGTGAAATTACTTCTTGGCTCTACCTTTCTAATTAAAATTTTTAAATTATGGCAAAGATATTTTATTTCTACATTATTTCACAGAATTAAAAATAACAATAGTGTATGGTCACAAATTCATCTTATCCAGTGCAAATATCAATAAATCTAGAAGAAAATTAAAAGTTCCTTTATCCTTGAGAATAGTCTGAACAGAAATTGAAGCTGACTATATAAACCATTATAACCTCTAATCACTTTGAATGAGGCTCACTAAATTATATAGCTGAAAATCTTACAAAGAAGGAGTTAAAATGACATTTTTAAACATTTCTGTAGTAGTCCCATCTGTGCACTTATTGAAGCACTTCCAACATCAAGGAACTTATTTCTTTATAATAAAAATTATCAGTGCTGAGTTCAACACCCTAAGAACAAATAACCTCATCAAGAAATGGGCAGAAGACATGAACAGACACTTCTCCAAAGAAGACATACAAATGGCCAACAGACACATGAAAAAGTGCTCAACATCACTCAGCATCAGGGAAATACAATTCAAAACCACAGTAAGATACCAACTCACACAGTCAGAATGGCTAAAATTAACAAGTCAGGAAATGACAGATGTTGGAGAAGATAAGGAGAAAGGGGAACCACCCTACACTGTTGGTGGGAATGCAGGCTGGTTCAGCCACTCTGGAAAACAGCATGGAGGTTCCCCAGAAAGTTGAATACTGGGTATTTAGCTCAAAGAAACAAATGCTGTGATCTGAGAGGACACTTGCACCCTAAAGTTTATAGCAGCAATGTCCACAATAGTAGCCACACTATGCAAAGAGTCCAAATGTCCATTGACCGATGAATGGGTAAAGGAGATCTATCTATCTATCTATCTATCTATTCCATGTATATGGAATATATATGAAGTACACACACACAGACAACAGAATACTACTCAGCCATCAAAAAATGAAATCTTGCTATTTATAATGATATGGATGGAACTAGAGGGTATTATGCTAAGCAAAATAAGTCAATCAGACTTTTATTTTAGAGAGAGAGAGTGTGTGTGAGAGGTGGAAGAGGGGGCTGAGAGATAGAGAGAGAGAGACTCTCAAGCAGACCGGTGTTGAGTGCAGAGCTTGACTTGCAGCTTGATCCAAGGACCCTGAGATCACGACCTGAGCTGAAATCAAGAGTCAGATGCTTAACTGACTGAGCCATCCAGGTTCTCCAAGAAACAAATTTTTAATTATAGAGAACAAATTGATGATTACCACAGGGGACACGGGTGAGGTGTTGGGTGAAATATGTGATGGGGATTAAGGAGTGCACTTGCTGTGATGAGCATTAGGTGTTGTATAGAAGAGCTGAATCATTATATTATATACCAGAAAATAATATTACACTGTAAGTTAAATAACTGGAATTTAAATAAAAATTAAAGTAAAACAGACACATAGGTCAATGGAACAGAACAGAGAGCCCCAGAAAAAACCCATACATATATGGTAATTAATTTGTGACAAAGGAGCCAAGAGTATACAATGGTGAAAGGACAGTCTCTTCAGTAAAGTGTTAGAAATACTGGACAGCCACATACAAAAGAATGAAACTGAACCACTACCTTATACATGCACAAAAATTAATAATTAAGTACTTGACTGTAAAATCTGAAACTATAAAACTCCTAGAAGAAAATACAAGGGTAAGCTCCTTTATATTGATCTTGGCAATGATTTTTTTGATTTGGCAACAAAGCCAGGGAAATGAAAGCAAAAATACACAAGTGAGACAACATGAAACTAAAATGCTCCTGCATGGCACAGAAAACCATAAACAAAATGAAAACGTAACCTACAAAGGAGATAAAATAGATGTCCAGGCTTTTGCATTGGGTAGTGAGGTGGGGAGAAGGCTGAGATGGCAAGGCATTAGGGAAACTATCAATGAAAGCCAGAAGGACCTCAGGGAGAGTGTTAGCAAAAAACTTAAACACCTTTATAAGGACACAAGTAAGGGCTTCAAGGTGATGAAAATGGTATTGGAACCTGGAAGAAAGGTAACTCTTCTTATGTGGTGACACAACGCTTAGAAAAACTATTTCCCACAGTAATGTAGAAAATACAAAATATATTAATGAACTTGATAATATGGTTGAGATTTCCAGGCAAAATGTTTAGGGTATTATCAGGTTTTGGGGGTTGTTTTGTTTTGTTTTGTTTTTTGTTTTTTTACAATCTATAATGAAATGGGAGAGGAGAGATAAATGAAATAATGACTAGGGTTTTTTTTAGTGGAATTATGGGAAAATATAAAGGATCTGAACAGTGTTTTCAGCCAGCAAAAAGTTCTTGAATTAAAAAATAGCTTTGAGGGACGCCTGGGTGGCTCACTTGGTTAGGCAGCTGCCTTCGGCTCAGGTCATGATCCCAGGGTCCTGGGATCTAGTCCCGCATCAGGCTCCTTCCTCAGCAGAGAGCCTGCTTCTCTCTCCACCTCTGCCTGCCACTCTGCCTTCTTGTGTGCTCGCTCTCGCTCTCTCTCTTTCTCTCTCTCTCTCACAAATAAATAAATAATCTTTAAAAATAAAAAATAGCTTTGAGCATAGATTAAATTTGTGGTGAGGCTGTAAAATTCTTACTAAGAATTCAGAAAGATCTAAGGTAGTATCATAGACCATAGACCATAAGGTAGCATTATAGACCATTTAAAACTGACAAACGTTTGTTTAGGATGTTAAAGGAATGCCAGATCTACTCCATTAAACAATTGATCTTAAAAAAAAAAAAAATTAAGGGTACTACCCCACAATATACTCACAGGAAATCCAGTAAGGAGGACTTATCTCAAAAGGACTGTCAATATACTTTTTGCTTAAATTCATGGATGATAAATTGATATCCATATTTTTTGATATCCATAATTTTTTAATCCCATACTATTTTACAGGAATTAAATCAGATTATACTGAAAGAGAGAGAAACAGTACAAAATAAAAAAATATATATATACTCTTGGATCCCTGGGTTTGTTTGTTTGTTGTTGTTGTTGTTGTTGTTGTTTTCCTAGCAGGTAGTAGGCTGAGAAATTCAATTGCACACACAAGTCATTCATTACAAAGAAAGGATAATTAAAGGAGTAGGTCAAAATTCCAATAGACACAAATGAGAGCTACAGAAAACAGCTCTCTGTAAGGAAGACTGAGCTCTAACCAAGGAATTGAGAACTGTCCCTGACTTGATTTCACAATTACTGTGGACCCACAGCTGTTTTGTACCTCCTATTTTTTCTGAGTTTTGAAAAGTACATACTATTTATCCTATGTCTATCCTTCTGTTGTATGTTTGGTGTGGGCAGATAATATGCCTCTTTAGTTTATGAGTCTTCAGATTTAATATCAAGAAGAGTATTCAAAGAGCTATACGTAAGATAATATATCTAAGGAGACTTATACAAGCCTAGATGTGATATAAATAATATTTTGGAACTCAAGCCTGAGCCTGATGCAGTGAAAGAAAAAATTCTTGCTAGGAGGAAGAACATGTATTTTACATGTGGTAGGAATGTGAACTGTGATGGCCAGCCAGCAGACTACAGATTTATTTTCCAAGGAGGGGTGCAACAATATTATTCATATAATATTCTCTTCTAGAAACTTGTCATTATTTCATCCGAAGAGGTGTATAATTCCCTTTGTGAATCTGGGCAGGATTAAGACTCAATTGTAACCAATAGAATGTGGCAGAAGTGTGTGGCTTCTGAGGCTGGGTCAGTAGACAGTCTGACTACACTTAAAGAGACTAGACAACACAAAGAGGCCACAGATAGTCTGGCCAACAGCCCCAGTTAAGGTCACAGTCAACAACAAGTCACCCACAGAACATGTGTGTGAAGGAAGCTGCAAATTATTCTAGACCCAGTCATTGAGTCACCCCAGTATTCAAGGTTTCCCAATTAGAAATTTAGAAATCAAGGAACATTTCCACTGTGTCCTATCTGAGTTTTTGACCCTCAGAGTCTATAAAATTAATAAGATGGAATTTTATGCCACTGTTGTTTGGGTATTGTTTTTAAAGTCAGCAACACTAGCTGGAACAGTATGTTAACTTTCCATTAGAAATAAGGATAATTAACATAAAATAGAATACTAAACACAAACAAATGAACCACACAACATTTCAAATAAATACAGTTACTACACTTAAAGGTAGTAAAAGAACAAGTAAAAAGAACAAACTTGGAGAGGAGCAACACAGTGGAGGAGTAGGAGACCTAAATTTTGTCTGGTCTCAGGAACTCAGCTAGATAGATATCAAACCATTCTGGACACCTACAAACTCAACAGGAGATCAAAGAGAAGAATAGCAGCAATTCTAGGATCAGAAAAGTGACCATTTTCTGGAAGATAGGACATGCCAATGGGATACATGAGAAGATAGACCACAGGGAAAGGTGCTGGCTCCCAGCAAGATGTAGAGCAGTGGAGCACAAAATTGGAAATTTTAGAAGTCTGCTTCACTAAGGGACATCACTCCAGAGGCTAAGTGGGGGGTGGAGCCCTCACAGGGACAGTGTGGTCTCAGGTCCCTTGGGGTCACAGAAAGACCAGGAGTGCCTGCATGCAACAGAGCTCCCAGGTATTGGAGCAGGGAAGCTGCCAACAGAGAAAGAGCCAAGGAGTGGGCTCTCAGCTCAGAATTGCCAAAACTGTGACCCACAGCATTCAGGCCACTGCTCAAGCAGGGACCCAACAAGCTGTAGATCCAGGGAGACTCACCTTCCTCTCCTGGGAGGAGAGGTGTGGGAGTGTGCTGCAGGAATCAGCTGGGTTTGGAGATTCCAAACATGGTTCTGCACCAGAGATAGAAATGCTGGGTCACAGGCTGGGTGAGCACAGAGTACAGCCAGAGACCAGAGAGCTAGGAGGGATGGATTGCTTTTCTCTGAGGGTGCATTGAGGAGTGGGGCCCTGAGCTCTCAGCTCCTATGGGTTCCGAGATTGGGAGGCCGCCATCTTCATTCCTGTCCTCCAAAGCTGTAGGGATAGCATTTAGGGAACAAAAGCTACTGAGAGCAAAACCAACCCAGCATATTGCTTAGCCTGGCCCCTGGCAAAGGCTGTGAAATTCCGCCTCAGGCAAAGACATTTGAGAATCACTGCAACAGGCCCCTCCCCCAGAAGATCAGCAAGAACATCCAGCCAACACCAAGTTTAACAATCAATGAGAACTGCAAAACTCCAGCTATAGAAATAAAGCTCATAGAATTCATGGCTTTCTTCCCATGATTCTTTAGTCTTTCAAAGTTACATTTTTTAAATTTCTTTTTTCTTTTTTTTTAAATTTTTCCTCTTTCCTATATTAACCAACATTTTATCTTATAATACCTTTTAAAATCTTTTGATTTTCATTTTTATAGTCATATTCTATCCCTCCATTGTATTTAACCTTATTTTTTGTGTACATATAAGTTCTTCTTTCTTGGAAATTTTGGCATTCAGTTTCTTCTAACAAACAAAAATATACCCAAAATCTAGTGTATAACTTGGTTCTAGTCTCTAGCCTGATCATATTATCCACATTCTCTCCTCCTTTTTTCTTTATTTTAATTTTTTTCATTTTTCAACCAACTTCTTATCAATTCTTTTTTAAAAATCTTTTAATTTTCATCTTTACAGTCATATCCCATCCCTTCATCATGTTTACCCTTATTTTTGTATATATATAAGTTTTTCTTTATTTAAAATTTTGGGAGACAGTTTCTTCTAACAGAGCAAAATATACCCAAAATCTAGTGTGTGGCTCTGTTCTGTTCACTAGCTTAATCATATATATATATATATATATATATATATATATATATATATATATATATATTTTTTTTTTTTTTTTTTTTTTTTTTTTTTTTCCCCTTCTTCTCCCCTGGTTTCGGGTCTCTTCTGACTTGGTTAGTGTATATGTTTCTGAAGTCATTTTTTACCCTCTTAGCATTTTGTTCTCTCATTCATCTATTCTTCTCTGAACAAATGACAAGGCAGAAAAACTTAGCTTAAAAAAAGAAAAAAGAACAAGAGGCAATACCGACTGCTACGGACCTAACCAATACAGACATTAGTAAGATATCAGAACTAGAGTTCAGAATGACAACTTTAAAGATGTTAGCTGGGCTTGAAAAAGCATAGAAGATACTAGAGAATCCCTTTCTGAAGAGATAAAAGAACTAAAATCTAACCAAGTTGAAATAAAAAAGGGTATTAATGAGGTACCAAAAAAAAAAAAGGAAGCTCTTATGGTTAGGATAAATGAGGCATAAGAGAATTAGTGATACAGAAGACCAAAGGATGGAGAATAAAGACACTGCAAAAAAGAGAGATAAACAACTATTGGACTATGAGGGGAGAATTCAAGAGATAAATGATACCATAAGATGAAACATTAGAATAATTGGGACCCCGGAAGAAGGAGAAAGAGAGAGGAGGGCAGAAGATATATTGAAATAAATTATAGCAGAGAATTTCCCTAATTTGGGGAAGGGACGAAAATTATCATACGATCTAACCGATATGAGGAATCTGAGAAACAGGACAGTGGATCATAGGGTAAGGGAAGGAAAAATGAAACAAGATGAAACCATAGGGGTAGACAAACCATAAGAGACTCTAAATCTCAGGAAACAAAGTGAGAGTTGCTGGAGGGAAGGGAGTGGGGGGGATGGGGTGATTGGGTGCTGGACTCTGGAGAGTGTACATACTTGGTGAGTGCTGTGAATTGTGTAATACTGATGAATCATAGACCTGTACCCCTGAAATAATACATTACATGTTAATTTAAAAAAAAGAGAACAAACTCAAGTAACATAATTTGCCCAAAGTCAAAACATAACCAAAAAGAAGTATTGACCTTTATTTAGTAAGTATCTTTTCCACAGTGTGGGCTAACATTTCTGAACTATAAGATTAATCAAATGATTAATATATTGGATGACAGAGGCGATTTCTCACTGTTAGAGAAAGAAGTTACAAATACAGAAAAGGTGGAAACTAATTATCAATCATGAAGTGTTACATTGGAATTAAAAGTATCACTGTGGAATCATTTTTTAATATAATGAAAGATGGATAAAAAGATAGATGATAGATAAAAGTTTTATATGTACAATATCAGTATGTGGAAGAAGGAGGAGGAGGAGGGAGGAAGCGGAAGATAGATGATAGATATAGACAGATAGATATAGATAGATGACAGATTAGATACATAAATGATATATAAGAGATAAATGGTTTCCTAAGCCTGTCTGCTAAGAAAACCTAAAAGCAATGAAACCTTAGTGTCATGGGTATAGATCTTGTCTCCTAAATACAATTTTCTAGTCAAAAGAACCAAATGTCTTTGGAGAAGTCTAAGTAGAGCAAGTACAAGATAAGATGATTCTTAATTACTTAATTACTTTATAAACTAATGTAATTACTTACAATATTATTATTTACAATTACTTTATGAATTAAAGTAAAGGTGTTCTCAAAAAATGATGGAATAGGGGCACCTGGGTGGCTCAGTGGGTTAATCCTCTGCCTTCAGCTGAGGTCCTAATCCCAGGGTCCTGGGATCAAGCCCCACATCCGGCTCTCTGCTCAGCAGGGAGCCTGCTTCCCTCTCTCTCTCTCTGCCTGCCTCTCTGCCTACTTGTGACCTCTCTCTCTCTCTGTCAAATAAATAAATAAAATCTTTAAAAAGAAAAATGATGGAATATTGTCCAAAGGATACAGAAATCAGCTTCAGTGGTCTCCTACTGGCCAAATCTGAGACAATTGAAGTATTGAAGTACATAAAATGTGAGTAAAATAATCTGAAGTCTGTACTGATATAAATAAATGATAACGTTTATTTAAAAAGGAAGGGTTGGGGAGCTCTTCCTTACTATGTGGAATTTCAACTTATAAATGTAGAACAAATCATGGAGTTAGAAAATGAGTTTGGCCACACAGTAATTATTTCAGGGAAAAATCATCAATGAAGGCTAAACCTAAAGGATAAATGTTTCTATGAGGAATAAACTATTTACACAGTTTTAGACTCATGTCCCCACAAACTACTTATTGATTAAAATGGGAACAATAATAACTTGGCAGTGAAGAAATACAGCAAAAACTACCAAGTGACCAAATTTAACATCACAAGTAATGGGACAAACTGAAACCATGCACCTCCTGACATGCAGTGTATAGGAAATAGTATTACAGAATCTTGTATTCCTAATAAAAATGCTTTACTTTGGTATAATCATGAAAAAACTTCAGACAAACATATGCCAAAAAGTATTTAGAAAATAAACTGGCCTGTGTCTTCAAAATGTCAAGGTCCTAAACACACAAAGAAAATCTTAAGAACTTTTCTCAGGTTAAAGGAGACTAAAAAGACATTACAATTGAAATCAATGTTTATTTTACTAAATCCTGAGTTAAAAACAAAACCAGCCATAAATGGCCTTAATGAGACAATTGGCAACATTCTAATATATAAGCTGCAGATTAAATAATAGCATTGTATAATATTAAATTTCCTGATTTAGATACCTGTATTATGGTTCTGAAAGAAAAATTTTCTTTGTCCTTAGGTAATACTGAGTAAAATATTTAAGGATAAAGTACATATTTAATGCCTGTAATTTGCCCTCAAATGACTCAATATTTTACTCACAATTTATTTATACTCTACTCAAGTGACACAAATTTACACTCTGTTTACTCAAATGACACAATGTGCTTATGTGTGTGGAGGGGTAGAAATAGAGAAATTGAGAGAACAAAGAAAGATCATGAAAGAGAAAATGAAGAAAGAATGACAGTGAGCAAGAGTGAATAGACGAAAAGCAAATAAAGAGAATGTTAACAAATTGTCTAGCTGAGCAAGGGTTATTGGGATCTCTTTGTACTGTTCTTATCACTTTTCTGTAAGTTTGAAATTATAAAATAAAATCATCCCTCAATTAAGAAAAAAGGTATCAGTGACAACCTGAAATGTTCAGGTCAGTCAGACCAAACACATTGTCAACTCGAAAGACAGACTTTTCTATGTATGCTTAATTATTATAGGACAGTTACCCTTACCCTCACGTCTAAACTATGATAATCATAAGCTTATATTCTCAAAAATTCTGTTTTACTATAGAAGTCACCTTAAGACTAAGTAATCAGTTTAAAACTAAAGTATACATCAAAAGATGTGCCTTTTTAAAAAATATTCTACATAACTTCTTAAATTACTAAAAGAAACTTGTCCATATTATAAATGCAATCATGTTAACAAAATATTATTTATGCTCATTGATATACTGCAAGAGTGTAAATTCTAATTCACAAAGCACATGTCATTCTACAGTTTTTCATTTTCTCTAATAATTTAAGTGCCAGTGGTTAATTTTATGTATTCAATTATCTAAGTCCCTTTGAAATACAATATTAACAGTGAAGTGTTGAAAATTGCTAGTTAAACATTGTATCATTCAGAAATAAAAGAATGTGAGAACTATAGAATATAAACTTTACAACATGCTTCTAAGTAAGACAATCAAACTAATTGGTATTGTCTTATTAAAGATGAATATTGGGATAATTTACTACAGAAACAAAGAACATAAGCAGAAACACTGACAAAATATAATGATAAACTAATATTATGACATGAAATTTATATTAGCTAGATAATATACTTAATGTTTTATTTAATGATGATGACTTTCACTAGAATTTAAAAATAGTTATAATCATTTTATAGATATTATACAAAATCTTCTGAAACAAAATACTTTTAATAATAAAATTTGTATTTCTTATTTCTTTTCTTTTTTAGATTTTATATATTTATTTGACAGGTAGAAATCACAAGTAGGCAGAGAGGCAGGCAGAGAGAGAGAGGAGGAAGCAGGCTCCCTGCTGAGTAGAAAGCCTGATGTGGGGCTCAATCCCAGGACCCTGGGATCATGACCTGAGGGGAAGGCAGAGGCTTCAACCCACTGAGCCACTCAGGTGCCCCATGTATTTCTTATTTCTTGATAGATCATATCTCCTATTTATTTTCAAAAATTTTCTTGTTGATATTTAATCTACACCACAGGAAAAACCTATTGACATATAGCTAAGTCTTGAGAATGAGCAGGTGCCTGGAAAGTGAAAAGAGAGAAATGTCCTTTCGGGGTTAAAGATCTGGCATAGAGTGGCTCAATGTAGACAAGACATAAAGCGGAAGGAAGGAGAGAAAATTGGATTACGACTGGAGACAACCCTGGAGTGATGGATTAGAGTTAGATTCTAAATGAACTCATAAGATCAAGGTAAGAAATTTAGATTTTATCTTATAAGCAAGAAAAACATTAACCAATTTAAAAATTGATTTTTTTGTAGAAAAATATCTTTAGAAAGAAAACCCTGGCAGCCATATGAAAATGAGTGGTATGTATTAGTTATAAAAAGGAATTTAGTAATGAGATAAATTAGAAAGTTTTTTCCTTGAAGTATAGTTGACACACAATGTTAGATTAGTTTTCAGTGTACAAAAGTGATTTGACAACTATTTACATTATTCTATGCTCACCACAAGTGTAGCTAACATATAGTCTGTTGCCATAAAAGAGACTGTTGTAATAGATCAAACAAGGGTCATAAACTACATGACAATAATAAAGGGGTAAGAATCTTTAGTTTGGGGTGATTTTTTGGATGTTTTGTATATCTCATGGATTTCTGGCTTTGGAGACCAGGTAAATAGCAGAACTAACAATGTGTCTGAAATGTATAGTTTGGAGTGTATGCAGGTGATATTGGTCACTAAGTACAGTAGACAATTAGAAATACACCCATCTTCATACCTCCTCTGGCAGAAGCCAAAGCAAGAAAATTACACTAGCTCAGCAAACTATGTAATCTACATGGACAAAGCCAAATGGACGACATAACATGCTTCATTTCTGACCTAGTTTTGAGAGTTCTACACAAGCATTGCTACACAAAATGCTAGATAAAATGCTATGTGATCAGTGGGGTACTACATGCAAAGCTATACAAAAAGCTGCTCCCAGAATACAGGGCAGCGTTACTTTCTATAACAGTACAGTCAGCATGCCTAGATTTGTTCATTCTGTTAACAAATATATATTGAGTCTCTCATGCACATATATATATCAAGCAATATTCCAAAACCATATAAAGCAGTAAAGAAAACAGAGGGGGGAAAAAAAACTTGACTGCTTATAGTTGGCATTGTAATGGATGACCTTATTCATTTATAGAATTAACTTACTCTAAGGAATTATTTGTGTATATGCTGGTGATGAGAACTTGAGAAAGATACAAATCAAAGTTGTAAATAGGGAACATATACAAGAAAAGATACACTTAATGTGGTTAAAGCAAAATAAGATCAATTTGGGACTCCTGGGTGGCTCAGTAGGTTAAGCCTCTGCCTTCAGTTCAGGTCATGATCTCAGGGTCCTGGGATCAAGCCCCACGTCGGGCTCTCTGCTCAGCGGGGAGCCTGCTTTCCTCTCTCTCTCTCTCTCTCTCTCTCTGCCTGCCTCTCTGCCTACTTGTTATCTCTGTTTGTCAAATGAATAAATAAAATCTCTTAAAAAATAACATCAATTTGACCTGTCTGGAATGGTGGGAATACATTTTTAGTAAATGTGTATGTTTTTATGTTTAAGGGAAGCTGGAGACTGAAAATCTGTAGCTGTACAGTGCAATAATGTATGCAAAAGGACAGTGATCTGAAGCACCCACAGTTACTGTGTAGGCAGAAATATCTCAAATTTCATTTTGTCAGGTTTAATAAAATATTCTTCGGGACCATCTAACTCACCCCATTCTACTTATTGCTCCAAAGCATGTTTTTAACATGATTGTCTGACCACAAGTTCTCAGCAAGAGGATGTACACTGTAAGAATGACTGCTAATTGATTTTTGTATATCAATCCATTGGCATTCTGAGTCATAATTCCATCTTCAGTGAATTTAACTAGGTTGTGTTAATTTTGCCAGAGTAGCTTAATATGTCAGTTTTATAGATCTTTGAAAAAAGTCTCCATCCAAGCAAGATATTGCACCATAACAAGCTAAGTTTCATAAGAACAGGGTATGTATTTTGTTGAAGCTCCTATTCAATGCCATAGTGCTTATCGCATATCACCACTTACATCTTGACAGAAATATCCATCCAGTTTCCTGACACCTCTTTACCATCTATGCCTCATAATTGTGGCAGAATACTGTAAGACATTGGTCTAGACTATTTCCCAAGGTAGTCCCTACACCTCATGGCCTCTTCCTCAACCCAGGCAGTGAGGATACTCATTTGCTTCAGGAGAGGGAAGGCAGGAGAATGCAGAAGAATGCAGAAATCAAATCTGAGTCTTAAATTTCATATATGACACATATCACCAAATATTTGGGAAAATGTAGGATATACATCATCGTGCAGGATCTCAGGACCTTGATGAAACTGAGATTTCCTGAGCATAAGGAAGGTGAATATAAAAGGAATACTTGAGATGCTAGCTGATCCCTGGGAAGTTGAGATACAACCTTGTATCAAGACTGGGAATGTGGTTGAAAATGGAAAAGAGAAGCAGCTTCAGGAGTATAAGAGTAGAGGGCATTGTCCCATGACAAAGCTTACTGACCCAGTAAGATCCACGTCTTTCTTTCCCTCAACCACCACGGTATAAGGGGAGGGGGGAATATATATATACATATACATATATATGTATATGTATATATATATATAATGTCATGTCAAAATATGCCATGTCAAAAATGTCTCAGAGAATTCCCCAAATGAAACAACTGAGACCAAAAAAGGAAAGGCCCAGCTTGTGTTTAGAAATAATGAAGAGTTTTACTGTCTCCCTTATTTGGGCCAACAACCTAAAACAAGGATGAACCAAGTACAAGGATGAACCAGCAGAAGCTATCCTGATAACTCCAGGATAACATGCTCCATCCCAACATCTTTGCCCTTAGAAAGCCTTTCCTGACTTCCAAAATTTAGGCACAGTCTCTGGATAAGATGTCTCAGGGACACAAATATATTTTTTATTAAGTTTTTAATTTTAATTCCAGCATAGTTAACATACACTGTCATATTACTTTCAGGTGTACAATATAGTAACTCAACAAATCTATACATCATTACTCAGTGCTCATCTCAGTAAATGTATTCTTAATCCCCTTCACCTATTTCACCCACTTCTTCACTCACCTCCTCTCTGGTATGCTTTCTTTTAAACAAGTATCCTCAGTTAAAGCTTTTTTTTTTTCAACAAAAATATTTTTTTTTAAATTTGAAGCATACTTCAGAATACATGATTCTAAAAGACATATATAAAATATTCCATCCAAGAAGAGAATACACATTTTCTTCAAATGCACACAGAAGAATCCCCTGGTTAAAGTACATAAAAAGAGGCATAACACTGATACTAATTTTTGAGATTTATGGGAACACGGAGCTTGAAATGAAAATGACACCTAATTATCAGAAGACAATAATAATGTTCTTGAACAATTTTGTGCCTATTAGAAAATTATCACATTGTATTAAATGTTATCATCTATGAATTTCAAGTAGAATAATCTCAATTTAGATAATTAGATATGAGAATGTTTCATTTTTCAAATCCATTTACACACTGATCAAAAATATGTTTTGAGGAAAAATATGCATTTTATTAATGAATTATCTTACAAACTCCAAATGATCATTTCTATAACACACCATGCTAAGCTCTCAGCTAGCATCAAAGTTAGAAGCCATCATTTAGTCCAAAACTATGCCTAGTTAACACAGGAAGCCAGTTAGATAATAAGAGATAATGTTTATAAGTGAGTGACAGATAATGGTTTATAGGAATTGGTCTTAACTTGGAATTTTTTTTTAAGTATGAAATAATAAAGAAAAAATAAGAACTTGAGACATAGCATAGTGAGGGTTATACAGAATTTAATGACAGACAAGAAAAAAAAATCTCATCAAAGACACAGGAGCTAAATCTTGTGGGCTGAAGCATTAGAAAAGGAGATTGTCCAGGTTTGTTAAACACCATCATGTCCTCTCAAAGCACTACTCAGGCCAAAAGCATCACTTGAGCTTCACCATTGGCTGAATTCAGAAAGCAGAAATGGGTCATATATTGTCAAGGTCAAATATTCACCAGATCATTTCTCTGCCCCATCTGAGTTAATACCCTAGATGTGGTTGGTCTAGTTCCCTTTCCTGACCCTGACTGTTTGCTCTTTGCAGATGCTGGAGCCTCAAAAATTATGCCATATAGTTAGCAATTCCAAACACAAAGGAGCCTATCTTGTGCATGTTCATTAATCAGGAGGAAACTCATTTATTAAAATAACAACTTCAGAGAATCAACTGAGATTTTATTTCAGTTCAGGGTTGTGATGTGGATTGGTATAATTGTGTTATTTTCATAACAAACAGTCCCTTTATGGAACTCTGTTTTATAGCCCTAGGTTATATTGACATCTTCTTTGTCACAATTAGTCAACCATATTCAACCACTAACTTATTAGAACAAATAAAAATAGTGAAAGCAGCTTAGCTTTAGTAATCTGATTGAAACTTATCCTCTTAGTAGGGGGGAAATAGTCTATTCATTTATTTGGGAGTGAGACTGATCACAATATTTAAAAAAATAACTTGCCCTCCTTTGTTTTTCTTTCCATATAATTTTGGAGCTCTTGAACAAATAATACTTCAAATGGAATTTATATACACAGTTAATGTATAAGAAAGAATTTTTGTACTGTTCTTAAGAGATTAAAATTCAAATTTTACAGTGTAATTGTGGACTAAAGTATAAAAATGTTTTATTTATTTGATATGGCTTGACCAAAAAAGAAAAAGTCTAAATATTATATCCCAATTAGTTTTATATTATAATAATTAAAAATTCCTCTATGATCTTTTTTTGCTTTCAATCATGCATTTTACTAGAATAGACAGTAAAAAAAAATTAAATAAATTTTAATTATAAATAAACACACCAAGAATTTCATATTAAATTGACAACCACTTATATCACATCCACAAAATAGAAATTCCAATGATTAATAATATCTCCTTATGGATCATTTCTCTTAGGAAAATCCATAAGCCATGATTGTGTGTGTGTGTGTGTGTGTGTGTGTGTGTGTGTTTAATTTAGCTCTTAAAACTTCATCACAAGCTCTTAGATCAATCAGCAGGTATATTCTTTAGGAATTCTCTTTTATTGATCTAAATATTATTACAGAAGTCATCTTTCAATTTATCATTTAGTAAACCAAAAGTAATTTTACATTACTTTCTCTCTTTTTTTTTAAGATTTTATTTATTTATTTATTTGAGAGAGTGAGTCAGAGATAGCAAGAGAGAGTATGAGCAGGGAGGAGAGGGAGAAGTAGGCTTCCCAGTGAGCTGGGAGCCCAATACAGGGATTGATTCCAGGACCCTTGGATCATGACCTGAGCCAAAAACAGAAGCCTAACTGACTGAGCCACCCAGATGCCCCTTAAATTAGTTTCTAAAAGTATAAATAAACACTGAAAATCCCATGTTTCCATTAAGAAACAGTTACCTCTTTCACATACTGGTCAATCAAATACATGAAAAAAAATGCTCATTTCATTACTGGTGTATATGAAATAAAATAACTGTAGTCTAAGTGATTTGCTAGAACATAAGGACTTTTCTGGACACTACTATTATAATATCCCTTGTAAGTCTGTGAAATCAAAGTCAAGATTCTTCATAGACCACTCAACATTCTAAAGACATAGTCACTGGTCAGCATCAGGGCAGTATAAGTTGTTACCTTTGTCTTTCCCCTTTAAATGACAAACAGCAGGACACAGACCAACAAAGTCCCCTCTGACAGCACAGCAGATGCCTGAGAGAGCCATACATCTGTACACCTGAAGGTGGATGGATTTGACCTGGTGGAGGTGGTGGAACCAGTGTAGGACCAGTGGTGGGCACCCATGATTGGCAGCTCCAGAAGCAAGGACAGCACTTGAATCCCAGGCAACCCCGGCAGCAACACCCATTACTCAGAAACCCTGGCAGCACTGAGGACACTGGCCACCCAACAGCAAGAGAAGCAGTGCCAGTCACTCCTCTGGCAGAGGGGATGGAGGGCAGAAAGTGTGCACTTCCAAACATAGCTGTAAGGCAGTGCAGGTAAAAGAAACAAAAAATTGTGCTATATCAGCACCTGCTGGAAAACAAAAGAAAAGCCACTAATTGCCAACCTGTTAAATTTAAAATCATAAAAAAATAAAATTTAAAACCAAAGTAAAGAAAGCTTTACATTAAAAAGGCAGTCCCTATTTCTAATGTGCTGACAGAAGCACATCTCATCAAACACCATTAAAAAGTCATGTTATGGACAAACCATAAGAGACTCTTAATCTCATGAAACAAACTGAGGGTTGCTGGATGGGGGCGGTGGGAGAGATGGGGTGGCTGGGTTATGGACTTTGGGGAGGTTATGTGCTATGGTGAGTACTGTGAATTGTGTGTAAGATGGGTGAGTCACAGATCTGTACCCCTGGGACAAATAATACATTATGTTAATTTTTTTTTAAGTCATGCTAAGTGGGTCACATGGCTGCCTCAGTCAGGTAAGCAACTGACTTCAGCTCAGGTCATGATACCAGGGTCCTGGGATCAAGCCCCACATCTGGCTCTCTGCTTAGCAGAAAGCTGACTTCTCCATCTCCCTCTGCCTACTGCACAACCTGCTTGTGCTCATGCTCCCTCTCTCTGTCAAGTAAATAAATAAAATCTTGAAAAAAGTCATGCTAATATGTATAATAAAAGAAAATAAAAATTTTCCAACAAGCACCTCAAAGTCAAGATTGGGATCTGATAAAGAACTCAAGGGGCACCTGGATGGCTCAGTTGGTTAATCAATTTTCTTTGATTTCAGGTCAGATCATGGTTTCAATGTCATGGGATTGAGCTCCATGTCATGCTCTATACTCAGAGAAAAGTCTGCTTGTCCCTCTCCTTCTGCTCCTCCTTCCATTATTATTTCTCTTCTCTCTCTATAATAAGTAAGTACAATCTTTAAAAAAAAAGAATTCAAAATAGCAGTTATGAAGAAATTCAATGAGCTATAAGAAAACTCAGAAAGGCAATTCATTGAAATTGGAATAAAATTAATGAACAGAAGGAGTACTTTACCAAAGAGATTGAAATTCAAAAAAGAACCAAAGAGAAATTCTAGAACTGATATACTCCATAAATGAGACGAACAATTCATTATAAAGCAGTGGTAATAGATTAGATCAGATGGAACAAAGAATAAACAATCTAGAAGACAGAAATTTAGAAATTATTTGGGTAGAAGAAAGAGGGAACTAAGATTTTTAAAAACTTAAAACCTTATGAAATCTATCAGATCCCATCAGAAGAGCCAACATAAGAATAATGGGAATACCAGAATGCAGAGAAAAGGAAAATGGAATAGAGAGTTAATTAAAGAAATAATAACAGAACTTCCTGAGCATGAGGAAGGAAGTAGGCATACAACTTCACAAAGCTAATAGATCTCTTTGCTATCTCAATGCAAAAAGACCATTTTCAAGACATACTACAATAAAGCTTTCAAAATTCAATGATAGAAAAATCAGCGACGGCGGCTTCAGGAGCAGTGGGGTCCCCAGCTGGAGGTGGGGGACTCAGCTAGGGGAGAGAGTGGAGGATAGCCAGAGGAGGAAGAGAGAGGGAGAAAAACCTCCAGTAGACTCCCCACTGAGCACGGAACCTGATTTCAACCTGAGTGGAGATCAAGACTCAGCTCCTTAACCAACTGAGCCACACAGAGACAAGGGTTTGAGGCAAGATGGCAGAGAAGTAGCAGCTGAGACGACGTCAGGTAGCAGGAGATCAGCTAGATAGCTTATCAAAACATTGCGAACACCTACAAATCCAACGGGAGATCGAAGAGAGGAAGAACAGCAATTCTGTAAACAGGAAATCGGCCACTTTCTGGAAGGTAGGACTGGCGGAGAAGTGAATCGAAAGCGACGGGAGGATAGACCGCGGGAGAGGGGCCGGCTCCCAGCAAGCGGCGGAGCCATGGAGCACTAAATCGGGACTTTTAAAAGTCTGCTTCACTGAGGGACATAACTCCAGAGACTAAACCGGGGTGAAGCCCACGCGGGGTCAGCGTGGCCCCAGGTCCCGCAGGGTCAGAGAAGGGTGTCTGAGTGTCGCAGAGCTAGCAGGTATCGGAGTGGGAAGCCGGCTACAGAGACAGAGCCGAGGAGTGAGCTCTCAGCTCGGGGTTACCTTGAACCGGTCGCAGGCTGGGTGAGCTCAGAGCGCGGCCATAGGCGAGGGATATGGGAGTAGCCGGGGCTTTTCTCTGAGGAGTGGAGCCCCGAATCTCAGCTCTTCCAGGCCGGAGACTAGGAGGCCACCATTTTCATTCCCGTCCTCCGGACTCTACGGAAAGTGCTCAGGGAACAAAAGCTCCCGAAAGCGAACCCGAGCGGATTACTCATCCCGGACCCTGGTAAGGGCAGTGCAGCTCTGCCTCGGGCAAAGACACTTGAGAATCACTACAGCAGGCCCCTCCCCCAGAAGAGCAAAAGAAATCCAGCCAAGACCAAGTTCACTTAACAAGGAGAGCAGCAGAACTCCAGAGGAGGAGAAAGCAATGCGTGGAATTCATGGATTTCTCCCCATGATTCTTTAGTCTTGCAGTTAATTCAATTTTTTCTTTAAAGGGCATTTTCCTAGGGTCTTTGCCACCCTTTTAGTATTTTATTTGCTCCTTCATATAATCTTATCTGGAAAAAATGACAAGGCGGAAAAACTCAGAACAAAAAAAAGAACAAGAGACAGTACCAAAGGCTAGGGACCTAATCAATACAGACATTGGGAATATGTCAGATCTAGAGTTCAGAATGACAATTCTCAAGGTTCTAGCCGGGCTTGAAAAAGGCATGGAAGATATTAGAGAAACCCTCTCTGGAGATATAAAAGCCCTTTCTGGAGAAATAAAAGAACTAAAATCTAAC
>PISX010016744.1:0-36684 GCA_004024625.1 Mellivora capensis | reverse complement strand
TGGATGGCAGCCCCGGGGACAGGGATGCGGGCTCTCTCGGGAGAAACCGTGGCTCGCGTCTGATGGACTGGCATCTTCTCCCGGCGAAGGTCATTAAGTTGTAAGTACACTTCCACGCACCTGTTTCTTTCCTTTCCCCCCTCTTTCTTTCTCGCCCTCTGTCCTCCTTTCTCTCTGTGTCTAGACTGCCAGACTGGAAGCCGGCTGCGCTCGGACAGGGTCCGCAGCGCCCGGGGAGGGGCTGCGCGGGGCTGGGCTGCAGCGGCCGCCTCCCGCTCTCCCCCGAGCTCCAGACCGTGCGCGATGGGAAGCCGCCCGCCGCGGCGAGCCAGCCCCGGCTGCTCCGCGACGCCGCCGGCCGGAGCCTCCTCTCACTTCCTCCTCCAGCCCCGTACAGCCCCGAAAGAGTACAAACAATGCGGAGCGGCGGAGCCGCGCAAGGAAACTGTGAAAATGGAAACTTACCTCTCACATTTTTTTCAGAGGCAGCCGGACTGCCGACCGAGTGCCCAAGGCATTGTGGGAGTCATGATTCCAAGAGGCCCGCGATTTAAAATTGAACTTGTCAGTTCCCGGTCACGGGAGCATTGTGAGCGCCACAACTCATTCAGCTGCAGTGAAAAGACTGTTGCATGTCGCTGTGCAGCCTCTTATCGCCGAGGTCTGGTTTCCGCCGCTGCTGCGCGGCCCCTCCCCCGCCCGCCCAGCCCCACCAGGAAGCCCGGGGCGGACTCGTCGAGCTCCCGGACGCACGCGGCGGCGAAAAAACGCTCGGCAACTTTCCGCCGCCCTCCCGCCCGCGCCCGGGCCGCCCTGGCGCCCCTCAAGCGCCCCAAGTCCGCAGGGGCTGGTCGGCGCCGCTCGCGGGTGGGCGCCGAGGGCACAGGGAACCCGGAGCCGGCGCTGGCGAGGTGCGTCCCCGCAGCCGACCGGTGGTATCTTCCATCTTACACGTTCAACATTAGAACGGCCGAGCTACACAGTGCAAATGGGACGCACCCCTGCTACTTTCCGCTCCTTGCAACCAGCCGGGCCGACACAGAGGTTCGTTTTTTTAAAGAGGCCGGCGGATGGGGCTTTTTGTAAGGAAGCCGGAAAGGTTAGGTTGAAGGTGAGAATCAGCTCGGCAGAAAACGGTATGGAGCTCATGGGGCTGCCGCCTTAAAATGCACCACACAGTTTTCGAACCTGGATGGCTCACAGGCGGGAAAAAAGATCTGCAAGACTGCCAGGCTGTCTCTTCCTCAAGGAGCCGGGTGTCCACATTGCAGTTCCTCAGTAAAACTGATTGTCACGCAAGCACAAAAACTCCCACTGCGGCTTCCACTCGAGCTTGTAAATGATTTTGGGAACGTAAAATCCCCTTTCTTCCCAACTCTGCATTACACGATTTATAGGAAGCAGAGACCCTTCTCTGAAAATAAAATATCATTTTCTGAAATACTGGAATATTCCAAGGCAAGTAAGTCATATTATTGTTGGAGCAAAACAAACCACGGCCCCAAATCATAATTCATTGGGTGTTATAAGATGCAACTCGGCTCCACTTCGAATGGAAAGAATTCTGGACTAACATAATGTTTTGGAGGGTTGGGGACAGAATTTCCTTTGAATTTAGGGAAGTTTGATAACTTGTTCAATAACGATTCTAATTTAAAACATCGGTTCCATGTTTTGAACACACTGTGGAATGAAATGGTGGATATGGTGCCATGTTCATCCTACAACTTCGTTAGGTCCTATTAAAGAGGGTGGGCTGACTTAAGGAGGAAAAGGGAAAACATTGTGAAAGGTGCTAAAGTTCAGGAATAAGAGGCATTAATAACAGACTTGAGTTCTAGCCCTTGGCTAGATCCCCGAAACAGTTAATATTGTGCACTGCTCCCTTCCATAACAAATAAATAAATTAATTAAATGGCCCTACTTCTCAGTGTTAATTATTGAAAAGTACCCAAGTGCACACGCAGTCGAGGCAAATTAAAAAGGATACTGACACTTTCTCAGCGAATAGGAAGGGGCATTCTCTATCTGCCAATTAGTAGCTACGAGGAATTCCTTTTTTTCTAATTCAGCATTCATTTCAACAACTACATAGAATGCCTACTATGCCAGAGATACAAGAATGGATAACACAGTCCCTATCCTCCAGGATAATACTTCTACTAGGGAAGAGACAAATAAACCAATTACCTCTGTCTGAGGGATAAATGCTAAAATGGTGTTGGCAAGCCAAAGGGGGCCTGGGGAGGGTTAAGGAAGGCTTCCTGGAGGAGTTACTTTCAACAGGTGCCTTGAAAGGTATATAGCAATTAACAAGATGGAAAGGGACTTGCGTCTGGTCAAATGGAGAAAAGAGCATGGCAGATACAATGGACCTGCCAGCTTTTCTGTCAGAAGTGAAGGAAGGATAAGTGTTGAGGAGTGGCAGGAGATGAGCTATAAGTAGGTCTGTTGTAATCCAAGGAGCCTGAGCTTTAGTCTGAAAACCATGGTGGACTGAAGAGTTTACACATCAACGGGATAGGTAGAGTTTGGACTTGTAGTTCAGAAGATCCTGTGGCAGCAGCTTGAGGGTGAATGGGAGTGTGGGGTGGGAGCCCATAGAAGAAGGGTGAATGGGTGTGGACAGACTGGAAAAATGACTCATGCAGGGAATGAGGAAGGGAGGAACCTTGGGAGGCTCCCAAATCCCTGGCTTAGCCTACTGGATTGTTTGCTACTTGCCTTTTAATGTCTTCCATTTGCCTTTCATTCTCCATGACAACGGCCCCTGACTTCTGAGCTGGGCCACCTATGCATCTGCTGGCAGGTTGGTGCCCTAGCCGGCTTCCACGCACCTCTCAGAATGTCCAATGAACCGCTAAGGCCTAATCCCCGTTGTAGGAATTCATTTTCAATTGTTCTCAGACCCTTGTAGACTTCCAAGTTAGAACTTTGGTGTTCTTTTTCCTTGTGAGTTAGAAAGTTTGCTGTTTGGAGCAACATGGTGAAAAGCAGGACTTTGAACCTGTGTATGGTGCAAGAGGGGAAATTATTTTTCCACTTCAGCACTGAAGGAGGGGGGAAGTTCTGGGAACAAAAGAGAAATTGAAACTGAGACAGATTTTCTGCTCCACCGAACAGAATACAAAGAAATACAAGAAAGACCCTTGAATGTTAGAACAGTAAAATAAACATCCTCGTAAATAACAAAGAAGAAAATGTTGTTTTACATTAGATAAAAGAAAAAGGGGTGGTTAAGAAAAACTATAAACTAATGGTCAATCTAGGATTCAAAACGGACTCAAAATAAATTGTGATATAAAGCTAGTTTGCCACAGATTTAGCTTAATTTAGTATTATTGATAATGCTAGAACATGAGTAATGACATTGAAAGTTTTGAAGCACTGTAACAAACACCAGATCATATGTTAAAAATATTAAATCATGTTGCCAGCTTTCCGCTACCAGTAGCATTCTAACTGCATTTTAAATTGTGGAAAATTATTAAAAAATCATTAGTAATAAAAAGTAAATAGTTTCCCATTTAGAATACCACTGATATTCCCTCCGTGCCAGGAAAGCATGAGCAGTATGGTTTCTTTTGCTTCTGTGAAGTGTACTTAGAGTTGATGGGCTCATGAGTGAGCAGATCCATAAGTACAAAAAGAAGGTCATTTGTGGGTGGAGAGGGAAATTACAGAAAACAATTTCAGATGAAATAATACTACATTTTCAGATATAGGAAAGAATGTTCACTGTAGGTTCTTGAAATATTTCAGACCATTCAAGTCTTAATTATACCAATGAATCCCAATAGAAATGCAGTTAAGGAGTAGGGCTTTTTAGAGATAATATCAGCTAGCTGGTTTACCAATAATATAGATAAAGGAAATGGTAGCATTTATCTTTTGCACTCAAATGGGAGTCTTTATGGCACCTGTATAACTGTGTGTGAGTGTGTATATGAATTGTATCTTCCTTGTCCTACAAACCACATTTATAGTTCAGTAAGTTCTAACTGCCTCCCAAATGTAATTTGGCTTTCCTGGCAAAACAAAGAAAGAAAGAAACAAAAAACTCAATGAAAATATCCCAAGAAGGTATGCTTTTTAAAAGTCAAAATATGAAAAGGTCTTCAATCACTGATCTAGGAATGCTGTTTTTATTATACCAAGATAAAAATAATCCATTGCAAGACAGTGCCAAAACAGACCCAAATGTAGATCTTTTGCATTCTGGTCCACGTTTAGATACATATGGTTGAGAGAAGAAGCTTCTGGAAGGTAGGGAAGAGTTGGAAACGTTTTTGTATGGCGAATCCATTTTAAGCAGATACATTAAATGTGTCTCTATTACATTTCACAGTGGAGCAGGGAGGCACTCTTTTATAGCTTGGATTCAAACTTGTTTAAGTATGTGAATAAATACACTGATAGAGTCAGATGATTTTAGTTTACCTTCAAGGACCTTACATATTTCCCACACTAAGTTTTTAAAATCATACCCAGTATTTAAATATAAATAATTTATATTCTATTGTATATTATGTGTATATATAGTGTGCCGTGTAATACAACATATTATATGTATAATATTTGTACCGCTTAAAGTGTAAATCACTTAAATGTGAAAATATTAGATTAAAAGCAACGTATTTGTCTTAAAATGTTTATAAAGACTAAAACTGAGTTACAAGTATTTGGACATATCTCAATTAAGCTATTCTACCTAAAACTTGAATCTAAATCTTCAATATAATTATTTTGGCATCTGGCAATAGGGCAATATAAAAAATACACTCCGGAATTAAAAGTGGAGAACCACAGAATTTAAGTTGGGAATGGAGCGTTAGAGACCATCTGGCCCTCTTCTTTTGTTAGACCAGACAACGTTGTATAAGTAAACTGGCACCGTGACAGAGCAGGACTGCTGCCATCAATGTCTTCTGACTTCTCAGGCCATTTACTGTCATTGGTTTTCTTAAAAACACTGGGGGTAACAAGAAGCTCTAATATAGGCATAAAGTTCCCCAAGTTTAATGTAAAGAAGGGCCATGCAAGATTTTCAGTATAGTTCTTTACTCCTCTATTTTTTTCTTTCCTTTTTTCTTCTTTTCTTCTTCCACTCTTTCTTCCACTTCTTTCTTCTTTTCTTTCTCCACTCTTCCATCCTTCTATCAGAAAATACTTTTCACATAATCCCTCTGTTCCAGATTTCACAAATGTTTATTGAGCATCCACCGTGCTAAGTCCTGTTCCTAGTACTACGGTTTGAGATATGACCACAGACCAATCACTACCCTCAAGGAATTTACAGGCACTAAACAAGGAAGGAATAAATATAAAGAAACAGGTAAACATGGGAAGCAAGTTCAGATGGAGGTAAGTGCTGTCAAATAAGAGAAAGCAGGTTAGCAGGACTAGGGAGGGAGGGTGTTCAAGGGCATGGTCAAGGATTGAGGTGGCCTGAGATCAGCGAAGTCCTCAAGGAGAGGCAAAACATCTGCAGAAAGACCATTCAAAGCAGTGGGAACTGCAGGTCCAGAGCCTTGAATCCCGATTTCACACTAAGGCTAGAAGTCCCAACAGTGAATAAAAACAAACAGGATGCTACCTTCAAAGAGCTTATAGTTAATTGAGAAAAACAATGAATCCTAATCAAATTAATCACACTCAGAATCGACAACTGTAGTCATGAGACTTGTGGTCTGTGGGAACTATCCAAGTGTTTGGTTGTATTGGGGGGGTTGGAGGTGGGGGGATTGGGGAGGTGGGGGATGGCACGTGATCCAGATTTGGTTTTCACAGAAATCACTAGAGTACTCTCTTGACCACTAGTGTGGGGGCTAATGGTCTAGTCCCAGAGCAGAATGCAGGAGGTGCACCAAAAAGAGTGGGCTCTGCTAGGAGGGCAAGGGGCAGCAAATAGCTGAAGGGCAGTGGAAAACCCTTAGCAGTGAGATACAGTAAAAATTAGAATCTTACATCTGAGAACTCAAGAGAATCTGTAAGATGACCACCTCCAAGCCTTAAGGGAAGTGAGATTTACGTGTGTGTGTGTGTGTGTGTGTGCACGCACACGCATATGTGCACTTTATTTCTTTCTTGAAGTCAACACAGTATAGAAAATTCAAAATTACTGAAAATAGAATATTTTTATAAAAATCAGCAGTGATTTCCAATTCCCAGAGATAGTCACTGGCCGTACTACAGTTTATATCCTTCCAGGCTTTTCTCAACACATTTTTTACATAGCTGACATTGTATATATGCAATTTTGTGTTCTGCTTTCTTTCCCACTTAATCTCATAGTATAACTTTATAAGACAAATGCTATCTCTCATGTCATTCATCTAAACCTTCATTTATCACATGAGGTTTTGGGGACTGGACAATTGACCCTTGACCAAAACCTCACAGCTAATGAGAGGTCAAGACTGCTGCCCCACAGTGTAGTATTTCACAACCTATATCCCAGATCCTGAATTAATGTGTCTAATATTTAATATATTGACATTCTACTCAGGATATACACATGTTTTTTAATAAGAACTGTCACTAAGGAAAAGGAAATGTACAATAATGGTCTTTTAATAAGTAAAGCAGCTACAAAATAAATATGGGGATGCCTAGGTGGTTCAGTCGGTTAAGCGTCTGCCTTTGGCTCAGGTCATGATCCCAAGGTCCTGAGATCGAGTCCTGTGTTGGCTCCTTGCTCACTGGGGAGCCTGCTTCTCCCTCTGCCTGCCACTCCCCCTACTTGTGCTTTCTTTCTCTCTGACTAATAAATTTCAAAAAAATCTTTAAAAAAATTAAAAAATAAACAAAAATAAATATGAAACAGGTAGCCAGAATGCCAAAGTGGACATATTACATATGCATGTTTATAGTGTATAATTACATGTAATATTAAGAAATGCTTTCTACCATCTCATAAAATCGTGTGTGTGACTTAGCCCAGAATCCCCTGTAAATTTTTAGAAATAGTATCTAATAGGTCTTATAGCAAGAATGTTATAGTAGAACTATTTTATATACCATAATGCAAATATTTCTATCTATTAACTCTGTCCATGAAGAATAAAAGCATCTGAAAACCTGGCCATCGCCTTATTGGTTCCTAAAGGCAAACAAATTTATGAAAATGCCAATAGCAAGGCTGGTTTTTCCTTTCCTGAATGTCTGTTTTCTCTCTCTACACATCTCATATTTGAAGTTCTTTCTTTGGGCTTCTATGATCTTTTATGTCCCTCCCTTTCCTCATTTCATTGCTGGGTTCTCTCTGGATCTTGTCGGCTCCTCTTATTCCTTGTTACCTCTCTGTTTCCTGAAATTGCCTTCAGATAATTTCTCAACAGGTGTCCTAAAGGCCTTTTGAGAAAGGACAACTTTTGTTGTATTAATAAATGGTGGGAGATTCATATACACATGTTTTTCTTTTTCTCCTCTTTGCCTGTCCAGTAGCGTGGAAAGTCAGTAGTACAGTCATAAATTAATTCTACTATCTTAACATAGGCATCGGTATGCTGGCTATTACTTCTTAATTCATTGAACAAATATTTATTGGGCACTGATTATATGCCAAGTATTGTGCTTGGCACCAGAGATAGAGAAATTATTAAGATTTCTGCAGGGTACTCATGGTCTAGTTCAGCTGGGGGTCAGAAGTGAAGGGGCAGATGTGGGGAAAAACAAAAAAACCAACACCTCACACTTTTGGGAAAAAAGTGTAGCAAATGAAACAATTCAATTAAATTCAATAAACCCTGAGTGCTCACCATGTGCCAGGCAGATGGTAAGGAGGCTAGGACTGTGCCAGGCCTTGCTCCTCACGGACTCCCAAGCAGCTGGCAAATGGTAAAATTACCTGGCATGTGTTAAGGGCTTCATGGCAGAAAGACAGAAAAGTCATAAAGGGTCATGAGACGGGCAAGCAACTTGATCATAGGAACACTTTTAACAAATCACTGCCCTAGCAATGTGAGAAAGTTTGTTCTTCTTATTTTTTAGGCTGCTGTTAGCCAACTGAGGGCCAAGACTAGCTCCCAGACAGCAGGCTTCCCCACCTCACCTTTCGTGAATCCCAGGCTCACCTTGCAACTCTCCCCTTGCTTCCCCCAGGCCTTCAACAACTAATCCTCAACTAGGTGATAGGAGATTATCTGATTAAAGTCATTCACAGAAAGGTGAGATTGAGGCTTAAACTTTCAAAAGTAATTAGTTTGACAAAAGATAGTTGGATAACCCTAAAGAACCAAACCTCTAATTGACAGAGTTTGGAGGGCTCTGGTGAAGGGCCTCTCCATCTCCTCCTCCCAGACGCCCACCACCACCCACAGTTATGTCTTTCCCTATTTCTTCTTCAGAGATAAAGAAGATGGGAAACTGGTGAATTCAGGAATGTGACAGGACTCTAATGGCACATAAGCTCTCTTTGCAGTCTCCCAAGAGGCGAACGAGGTGGTATTTATGAGCCCATCCTAGAAATGGGGAGACTGAAAGTGGTTCCTGACTTTGGCTTCACTTTGGATCCATGGAGTGAAATCCAGACCAATGAAATCAGAATTTCTGGGAATGCCATACGAGCATCAGTATTTTTTTTAAGTTTCTCAGATGGCTCTAGTATGCAGCCAAGATGTCCTCCTACTGAGCTAGAATTCAGGAAATGGAATTACCCAGAATCAGCGGCGATCCATTGACCTGGTCCACTTTCTCCCTTTGGCAAATAAGGTCTATTTGCTTGAAAGAAACAGTGTTCTCTGCAGGAATGTCTGTCTCAATTAGAGTTAGGTTTAGGTAAACAGGTGCACAGATGCATCTAGACATGTGGGAATCCGGACTAGCTGTCTGGAGGTAAGGCAGTAGTAGTACATGTTTATCACACACCTGGTAGGACATCGTGGCTCTAAACAACCTAAACACATTTCACTTTATACCAGGTGAGCGTCCGTGGTCTGTATGTGGGCTTAAAACAAACTAGATACAGTCAAGTCCACACAGAGGATAATCCTACACATTCTATAATGCTTAGGTTGCTATTTATTTATAATTCCATATCCTGCCTCTTTCTAAGAAATTGTAATCATGAGCAATCCTTGAGAATAACATTAGGGTCTCTGAGAGATCTAAAGCATCTTAGGCCACTTTTTGGATTTATTTGTATTGAACTATAGAATGTGTGCGTATGTCTATTACATAAAAGTGTGCATATATACACACGTGTGTGTGTATATGTGTATGTATATATATGTGTATATATATATCTTTCTAAGAAAAGTCTTGCAAATTCTTATATACTTTATGAATTCATTCAACAAAGTAACATGGTTAAATCATAAATACAAATACATTAATGGGATATTTCTCATTCAAATCTCATTTGCAAGTAACATTAGAAGTCTTAATTTATGTTTGTTGTGAATGTGCCTTCGGTCCCAAAGGCTGCACGTGGGTGGCTCCGAATGCCCATATTTTCTGTCACAGGCTTAGGAATGAGTAACTGCCAACAGGACCCGATCCCACTGAGCCTTCCCAGTACATACATTCCCAGAATGTATTTTTAGACGATGTCGAGCATTCTTTTCCCTTTTCAAACTTTTTCTGGCTGTAGGTCACCAGCTCACCAGTCAAGGCGGCATTTTCACTTTTTGCTGTCGACTTTCCTCTCCAGCTCACAAAGAATCACTAAGCACCTAGCATAATTCCAGCCTTTCCTAGAATCTGAGACTATAGAATGAGCAAAACTAGACCTCAAGGCTCTCGAAACATGCAGTCCAGCCCGCAATAGCTATGAAATAGTAAATAATTATAGTCAATTAAGTAAACAAATATGAGTGTGTAGGGTGTAGTAACCCAGAGCAAGAGTGTAAACAGGTGAATCTAAACTCAAAGGACAGACAATTATCATTATCTTTATGATCCCTCTCTCTTTTATTTTTCCACACGATTCAAATGTCTAGAATTACAGCCACGTGAGAGCTGTCCCCGTACTTACACTACATGTCTTCAGTGTTGGAATTCCTTTTAATTTGTAAGACAGAATTCTATTCCTGGTTGCATGAAATAGTGACTTTATTTCTGTCGAGATGCACGTTGTTGTCGGAGGTACAGGCCCCGAGGGCAAGGTTTGGGGAAATCTGTGACTGATCTCTACTCTGGCCTCCCTTGCTGTGTTCTTTGCTGTTTACATTCATTCATTTCTCCGGCTTCGTCTTTTAAGGTTATGACATCTACAACACAAAGCCAGCTTCTCTCTCCGACTTTCAGACAGTGTAGCATGTCAACTTTTGAATTAACATATGAAAATCCAATTGTATCATCTTTTGTTTCACCAAAGTTAAAGGCTCTTTTTTAATCTTCGTTCCTGGATGTAAATTTTTTTTCCTGTTCCTGAATATAATAGGTTATATGTGCTCTTAAAAAGATAATGTATCAAGTGCCTTTAATAGGAGTTTATTAATTCCGTTCGGGTGCCATTGTAAAGATGTTTATGCACGAATATTCTGGACTAGCAATAGAGCGGTAATCCGTAACTCCCACCCACAAGCTACTCCCATGCACAGTGTACATTCCCTCTACAGCGTCAAGACTCCCACGTTCCTACAAAAGCACTTTCCTACCTGTCACTTAGTCTTCACAATTAAATAAAGAAAAAGTTAACTGTTTAAAAGAGGCTGGCCCCTCTGGGCCTCTCTTTTCATGAAGTCATTCTTCCCTGAAGATGGTCTAAATTATAGACTTAGCCAGAACAGTTTTTCCTCTTGTGAAGACTTTGAAGTCTGTTTATTCTCATAGCATTTTGGTAGGTCTGTCTAGGAAGAAACTGTAAATAGTTTGTCAGGGGTCCTAAATACCGAGAACTCTATGTGGGCCCTGGGAGGTGTTCACTTTGTTAGATTAGACTTGAACTTGTGGAAAAGGGCATATGTGGCACCAAATATCCAACTTATATGAGACAGCCAAAATTAATTATTAAGAAAAAGGAGTACATGGGTGATGCTTGGTCCAACGCTGGGTATCTTCCTCACTGTGATGGGAGAAGGCAGCTGAAGTGAATCTATTTCATTTATGACTAAATTCCCAGGTGACTCAGGAGAAAACACGGCCTCTTGGGGTTACTGGCAAATGGTATACATGTGCCAAATACGACACATGGGCCAGCTTCCACTGGCAAGGGTAATGGCTGCTACAGCCTTGTCCTTCTGCCCATGTTGTTGGCTCCTCTTGGAAACAGCATAGCCACCTCTCTCTCACCAAACTGGTGCAATGGCTTGTGTATGCACCAGGCTTTTTAGCAGAATCAGGTTAAAAAATAAGGGGGGGGGTGTTATTTCCAAGGCTTCCACTCTGTCTCTGCCTCAGCTCCTATGAAATAAAGACAGTCTTTGGAGTCTGTTCTGAGGCACACGTTTCTAGACAATGTACTATCAGTTTCCTGCTAACATAAACTGTCTACCTCAAAGAACTGTGATAATGAATGATTTCACAGGAATTGACCTAACATATGTCAGGCCTTAGACAAATTACAGCTATTGTAATAATTTCAAATTATGAATTTAAAAATATAGAATATTTAAAAAACAAGCGCATGTAAAACTTCAGATCTCTTAAAAACATGAGCATTAAAATCAAATTACAACTTTAAGAAATTTACAGCTATTATTTATAAGATAAAAGATCCTTTTACAGTTTTTTGAATGGACAGGTAGGATGTAATCAAAAGGCAATCCAAGATGTTCCCTGGAATCATCAACAGGCACTTTAGAAACATCACTCTTAATTGACCAGAACACAGCTTTCTTTTGTCCAACTTTCACCCCTCACTTTATGAGAAAAAACATGGGAAGGACAAGCCAAGCCAAGTAAAAGGCATCTATCACTTTAAAAAAGAGTATATGATGCACAGTTGCATAGAAACCACATCCTTCAGAGCTGTGTGTGTGTGTGTTAATGCAGTCAGAGCTGTTAACACAGGATAAAAATTTAGTTGTCTACTTGCCTCTTTTAAGTAATACAAGTCAAGAGATGTTCCAGGCACAGTTTCTCTTTTTTTCCCCAGCTTTTACTCCTAGCTCCCTAAAAAATGTATCTCTCGATTTCATCAGAACAAACACCCTCAGAGCTCTAAGTGGAGAAAATAATGATTATGTGTTGCTAAGTACTATTTAGTAACAAAGGCTTGGGCCACAGGAATGGTGACATCACCCACAGAAAGAGGAACATTGATACTTTTGAAAGAGATTCTTTTCCAACATGATGGGTCACCAATCAGAGGAACAAAGCCAAGTAAGGCAGGAGGAGAGGACGCCTGGCCCTGGAAAAGGCATCTTTAGTATCCGATTCTGGAGTCATGCCTCAAGCCCATGTGCTCTTTCTATGCTCCCCTCCAGAATCTAGTTCGTGTCAACAATGTGTACTATTCTTACTGTAGAAAACCTACTATTCTCAGACTTCAGTATATTTGCTTCTTGGTGAATCTGTCTACCTGTAGTAAGCACCAGGTCAGGAAGGGGCTTCCTGTTTGAAGAGTGTTCCCCAAATAGTCACATCCTACAGATATCCATGCATTTACACACGCATACACTCAGAAACCACACACCATCTCACACTTTGCAATAATCCAATGACACGGTGAGTCATCAGACCCACGTGTTTGCACGATACAATGGACTGCATCACTTAAATAGCACGTAAGTCATCTATACTCTTCCACACTTCCCAATACCAGTAACATAATGATTTTCTATTTGGGCGTTGTCAGAAACACTCAAAAGTCAGCTTGTGGCTCCTACAATATCATGTCTGCCTGCCTTGGGGAAGTTACCATTGTGTTCCTCTGCACCCCACCCATTGTCATCCTTCTGTTCACACTCAGTCCAGTGCTACTGGTAGGGTTTTGTTTTTATTCATTGTCAGCTCTTAACCCCAATCAGAAGAAGCAGCCACACTAGTTGTCATTAACTTCTCAAGTATATGGGGATGCCACTTGTTCCTGTCCCTAATAGCTATTAGGTTTGTTAAAATAATAATAATAATAACAAAAATAACAATAATAATAATAATGATAATAATATGAAGAAGAAGAAGAAGAAGAAGAAGAAGAAGAAGAAGAAGAAGAAGAAGAAGAAGAAGAGGAAGAGGAAGAAGGAGAAGGAGGGGAGAAGGGCGAGGAGGAGGAAGAAGAGGAGGTCCTTTTCAGGAAGATATTCTACATTCCCTCCCTAAATCACACTCAGCCTCCCAAATCCCCCTCAAAAGCTGTGTCCAACTAATTCTGGGATTTAGAATGTAATAACTGGATGATTTCAATCTCTTGGGATATATAAAGAAATCAGAGGACATTTATGATTGTTCTGAAAATGCAGTGTCAATACCTGCTTCTTATAATAGGAACAGGTTGATGCTGTAAGGGTCGCTGCTGGCATTGGCGCTGGGATTTGAGAAGAATCAATGAGAGAACATCTGTTGTCCCCAGAGGCTGGAAACCAGCCTTTTCTCTAGACTTACCTACTTCATATCCACGCAGAAACTAAGGCGCCTGATGACCCCATTACCAGACATCAGACTACCTATTTTCAGTGGCCGTGATAAAGGTCAGCTATTCCACAGCAATTGTGCTGAAAAATCTTAAATTGACCAATTCAAATAATGTTTTAGCCCTTTTCACTTTTATCAAACCCACACCTATTATAAAAACGATGAAAAGGTAAGAAAATGTAGTTAACGCGTGAAGATAAATTCCACTTACTTGAAATTTATCTAAATATAATAATTTATCACCTGAGAAAGCTTTTGACCTATGTAGTAATTTCTGCTTCTCTTCAAACAACAGTTTTTCCTACTCTGTGTTAGACACAGATAATGAATGGATCATTCATTGCACGAGGTTCCCCAGTACACACATGTGCCCGTCCTTGTGAATATTTGCTCGCGCTGTATAACTCCTTGCCTTGGCCTACAATCTCAGTAACCTGGCCCTTTGTCAACCCCAGGTCCCTAGCTTCATCTCCCACTACTCTCTGAGACCTGGACTTTTCCTTTCTACTTCTCAGAGAGGCGGATCTCCTTCATGCCTCTGCACTTGCACATCACTCTTCCCAGGGTCTTCTGCACGGCACCATGCTTCTCATCATTCTTCTCATCATGCTTCTCATCATTCCTGTCTTAGCTTAAATATTTCCCTTTCTGAGAGGCCAGGTAGGTAAAGAAGCTTCCCTTCTCTGTTTCTCTATCCTTTTACTTTGCTGAATACTTCATGCTGCTGTCATCATCTAAACTTCCCTTTTCAGAAATTCACTTGCTAACTGGCTTACTCATCGTCTTTCCCCACTAGACTGAAGTTCAGCTCCTCCAGGGTAGAAACTTGGTCTTGGTCACTGGTATCCCACAGCATCTAGATGGGTGCTTAATGCATAATGCTTGATATATGAATACATGAGTATATGCACTTCAAAATGGAAACAGAAGCTTCTTACAAGAATTAAAATCTCTCTTCGCATAGCCCACTTCCTGAGGAGAACCACAAAGGCGGGGTCACCAAATACTTCTTCTGGCAGGACCACAGAATAGAAAACAAACAAACAAACAAACAAAAACCAATACAAAACCATGGCTCAATGTTAAATTCATGTACTATTGAAATGTTTTTCCAGTTCTTTGACAATTTTCTGAGTTTTTTTGAAAATGTATTATCCCAATCCTTTTCCTCTTGATGAAAACTTTGATCATTCGACCTTAATGCTGCCTCCCCCAGGGAGCCTTGTGCCATGGCTTGGCTGCACCAAGAAGTATAACCCCCACGTATTTTAATGTCTCAGGTGACTCCTTACATTTTTCATAGTGTGGCTGAAAATTCACGTCTTTTGAGATTTTTCCTACTAGTGCCTAAAATTTCAGAGGGGCTGTGCCATATAATATATACATTTGTAAGTGTATTTAAACCAAAGCTTTGCCTCTTCTGTTTCTCAATGTAAGTTCTAAAGGCAGTGTATTAATGATAAAGATCCATTGTAGAGACAGGCACACCAGGATCAGTTTGGTGACCACTATCAAGTGAACTCTCTCAGAACCTTTTTTTCCTTAAATCTGTAAAATAGTAATAATGTACTTAACTCACAAAGTTAGTGAGGGTGTTAAATTTGTTAATCATCTGAAGCATCTCATATACAATGTTATTTTAAAACTGGTACTAAAAATGATATGCAATGGTACTAAAAACTAGTACTAAAAAAATGTAACGGCAAAGCTATTATTATTAACATTATCATCATCATCATCATCTAGGACCCAATAATCTCAAGAACCAAGTCCTATGTTTATAACCTTAAACTTAATCTGTTGGATACATACACAAAACAACTCCAAACAGTTTTCCTAGAATAGCTTTAAAATCCACTTCAAGATGAAATATAAAACCAGGAAATAATTACAAAACAATATGTGAACTATATGCATAGCCATGAGGCCAGCACAGGCAGATGGTTAATCAGGAAAGAATTCTGGAAGGAGATTACTCTTCCATCTGGCTTGAGGGAAGCAATGAACCCTAACTGGCAAGGGAGGATGGGCACATGTTTTTCTTGGGGGTGAGGGTAGAGGCAGAACAAGTGCAAAGGCAGTGGGGCAGCAAAGCAGAGCAATTGCCCCCAGGATCCTAAGAGATTAGTGGTACCCACTGTGAACCCGGTCCCTTTTAGTTGCATGGAAGAGAGCCAATACACAAAGAAGAGAATTCTCGGTCTATTTGTTGTCTCCCGGGACCACTTCTTTTGTTTCAGTTCCTTTCACTCTGTGTTAACAGAACTATCCCACCTGACAACTGCATTGCAGCTCAGAGCACAACCATACCCGTGGCCTCCTCTACACGACCTTGAGAGATAGTTGTTATTTTTGTCACATTTGTTTTATTTATATACAAGGCTCACAACGGTTGAGGCCTTGTGCTTACTCATCACTTGAATACCTAGTATGTTCTCTGCATTTTTCTAGACACTGAGGATGTAACATGAACAAAACATTTCAGACCAAACCCTGCCCCCATGAACCTTACATTTTAGTAGCAGAAACAGACAATAAGTAATTAAACAAAGAAATAAAGATAAAAATTTTATGTAACATTGAGTGTTATCCAGAAAATTAAAATGAGATGAAAGGATAGAGAGTGGGTTAGGGACACGATAATAAAATATGTACTTGGTCATGGAAGACACCCTTTAGGAGGAACATTTGAACATCTGAATAAAGAAGAGCTGTGTCACAATAATGTGTGAGAAGAATATGCCATAAAAAGACAGGGAAAGCATGTGCGAATTCTCTGAGTCAGGAATGAGCTTAGGATGCCCTAGGGGCAAAATAAGGAGTGGAGCCAGAGCGTAATGAATGAAGGGTTGAGAAGTAGGATATGAGGGTGGAGAAATAGGGAGAGGACAAGACACATAGGCAACAGGGAGGAATTTGGATTCTTTCATAATTAAAATAGGAAACCATTAAAGAATTTTGAGCAGGGAGTCACACGATTTGATTTCTATTTTAAAACATCATGCTGGCAGGAGTGCAAGAATTGAAAGAGGGATTTCTTAATAGGCTACAAGTAGAAAGGAGATGTCCAGAAGAAATGATAGTGTCTTCCACTGAGCTCAAGATGATGGGACGGATGAACCCGGTCGATGCTGAGATATATTTTGGAAATAGAACTAACAGGCTTGCCGATAAATAGGATATAGGTGAAGGAAAGAAGGAAATTAGTGATGCTTTTGACCTGGATAACTGGGTGTAAGGTGGTGTCATTCATCAACCAAAGAAGATTGGGCATGGAGCAGAGAGAAGGGTGGGCAATGAGAGGCTTTCTTTTGGACATGTTAACTTTAAGATGCCTGGTAACATCTGAAGTTTAATAATCACTTTGAGGTTTGAGTCCAGAAGTCGCAAAAAGTTAAGAAGGTATAATTTTTTTTTTTAACTTACAGTTATGGTGCTAGATATCTGAATAGAGAAGAGAAGTAACCATCCAAGATTCACAGTCCATAAGTGACAGAATGGAAACTGAAAATGAATCTTGACACTGACCCACTTTCTCTTCCTGCCACAAATATCAGGATGCATTCATCATTATGAGTACTAGAGTAGAATAGGGGGAGTGCTAGGGGCAGGAATATTCTAGAAAAGGTTGAGAATTTGTCCAATGCTATGGACTACACAAATTCATGGTTGCTTCTTTCTTTACCTATTTTTCTGTAAATGTGATGATACATGCACATTTAACTTTTAAAAGCCACTCTGGAGGGATGCCTGGGTGGCTCAGTTGGTTAAGCAGCTGCCTTTGGCTCAGGTCATGATCCCAGCATCCTGGAATTGAGTCCCACATCGGGCTCCTTGCTTGGCAGGAAGCCTGCTTCTCTCTCTGCCTCTGCCTGCCACTCTGTCTGCCTGTGCTCGCTCGCTCTCTCTCCCTCTCTCTCTGACAAATAAATAAATTTAAAAAAAATAAAAAAAAATTTATTAAAAGCCACTCTGGAATAATAAATTCATAAGATTGACCAAATACCTCTGATAACCTACTTTCTTTTCTAAAATTGTCACTTTTTGGAATATCCAAGAGGATAATTAAATTCAGACTAAATGTAGATTGAACAGAATTGAAATATAAAGACAAAAGTTTAGCCAATAACTCAAACAGGTATTTCTGAATTGTATCATAACATCTGAATTAGTATTATCAGGTTTGTTTAACAGACATGGCTGGGACAAGTAACACTTAATCTCCATGGTTTAGAAAAAATTAAAAGCCAATAAATTAAAAAATAAAATTAAACCAGTAACAATGCAGAGGGGAAAAAAATTCTAAAACTGGAAACAAACAGACACGAACCTGGTGGCGGGTATTACTGAGGGCACGTATTGCATGGAGCACTGGGTGAGGTGCATAAACAATGAATTCTGTTACACTGAAGAGAAATTAAATTAAAAAATTAAAAAAAATCAGATACAGAAATAAAGGTGCATAGAGATACTTTAAAAAAAAAAAGAAAGAAACAAATGAATCTTATTATATTTCAAATGAATACTATGATAACCTTACATGGAGAGAAAGAAAAAGAGGCAGGGATGGAAGGAAGAGGGAAAGCAGGAAGAAAGGAATTCATCCAAGTAACCACAAACACAGTATTTGGTGGGCTATGGGTATGTAGAGTAAGAAGTGCACACAGACCCAGAATTCTTTTTCAGTAGGTTTGTTTATTGTAGTGGTTTGGGTAAAGTAATTCAGAAATGATTTTATATGTTTTATAGAAATGAGTAAATAAGTAAACATGATGATGTTAAGATCCAAGGCTCACGCTATGGAGGAAGGAGCACACAAACATGGCATAGGTGAAGGCAAGAAATAACTTTCTGGGGATGGATTAGAACTGGAGATATCAGATAAACTCATGATGCCCAAAATATGTGTGTATAGATACAAGAGTTTTTATGAATGCATGCATATGGGTATGCATACTATGTGCATTTGCATTAATATGTTTTTGCTGAAAGGGTCAACAAACAAAAACACTCCAGTGGCAGTGAGTATACTTAACCCAAATCTTGGCCTCTCATACCATTCCCCATCAAAAGAAATGAGATGTGGGGTGCCTGGTGGCTCAGTCATTTAAGTGCTGACTCTTGATTTTAGCTCAGGTCATGATCTCAGGGTTGTGGGATTGAATCCCGTGTCAGGTTCTGGCTCAGGGTTGTGGGATCAAACCCCATGTCAGGGAGTCTGCTTGAGATTCTATCCCTCTCCCTTTTCTTCTGCCCCTCCCCTTGCTCTCTCTCTCTCTCTCTCTCTCTCTTTAAAAGAAAGAAAGAGAAGAAGAGAGAAAGAAAGAAATCTTAAAAAATAAAGAAAGAAAAAAGAAGAAATGAATGATTCTGGGTTTGGGATGGGATAAGGACAAGATGAGATTAGAAGATCTTTTTACACCAGAAAGTGTTCACTAACATGATGGAGGCATGCCACAGGGACATAGGAGCCAGAATAAGAGGGCTTCATTATTTAAATGTAGACAATTTGAGCACCATTATAATTAAGGCAGTAAGGAATTATAAACCATTGGAAAGACAGAAATCCATGACTTAATATCAATAACAGATATACAAATTAGGGAGAGAAGGGAGTTCTTTTGCTTACATTAGAATGCAAAATACTGACTGAAATATGCAAGGAGTGCTGGAGCTGGAGAATCATGATTTTCTAACTATCATTCATTACAGTAAAGACTGCATCAGATGAGAACATCAATTAATATTAAACCCAAAGGGAAATGTTTCATGAGGAGTTGTCATTATAAAGTGGAGAAATGAGGCAACACTTTGACGTGGCAACCTAAGTTAGCATTACCAATGGGGCATAGATGAGCATTTTGTGGCTCTAGGTAAGATCGTATAAGAGGAGACATCACTTATGCCATATTCTAGCAAAAAAATACATAGCCACAATCTTATCATGAGGAAATGTCAGACACATACCAATGAGGAACACTCTGTTAAAAAGAAGAGTCGGTGGATAGACTTTAAGGTTTTTAATTTCATAAAAGACCAGAAATGATGTGGAAATGTTCCAGATTAAGGGAGGCTAAAGAGACATTGCAACTACATGTAACACATGACTCTAAACTGGATTCTTTGCTGGAGGGGAAAATACTATAAAGGGTATTATCAGATAAATAGCAAAATTGGAATATGGGCAAATGTTAGATAAAAGTATTGTATCAATGTGAATTTATGAAGTAGATATTGTAACCGTTGCATAAGAGACTACCTCTATTTTTAGCACTTACAAGCTGAAGTCAAGGGTCATGTTTTTTTATAACTTACCCTCAAGTGGTTCGGGAAGAAAAAATGGAGACAGAAAGATAGAAAGATTAAGAGCAAATTATAAAGCAAATAGAGTAAAATATTAAGATTAGGCAAATCTGGGTAAGGATATATAGGTATTCATTATGCTATTTTTACTTTTATAACTCTTTTGAGCTTGAAATTATTTCTCAAAAAAATTTAAAGTAGGTGAAGTATAATAAGCATTTCTAGTGAACAGTTAAGAGACTTCAATGGCATTAGATACGATTTTTACTGAGAAGGCAGCCTAATTGCCTAGAGAATGTTCCTACCTCTTCTCCAATTCAGATCTGTTCATCAACACAGGAAAAGCATAAAAGCATTCTGCTTCTCTTTTTTTCTTATGCAAAATGAAAATAAATCGAACTGAGGTATGATTAAAGAAAAATGCTGCTAAATTTATTTTTTTCAGAATCCGAATTGTGGTGACTTTTTTCATGATCATATTACTATTTGTGTTTGTTTCCAAAGTGAAAAGAATTTTTGAGGCTGTGATAACCACCCAATATTGAAAAAACTGAGAACTTACAATGAAGTATCTGTAAAGTAGAATAACAAAGAGCTGTGACACTTTATATTAACTTGTGGAGTAAAACCAGTAGGCTAACTTCATTTCTGATTTACTTCCCATGGTTCCAATATGAATTAATGATTTTAGTGTCATTTTTCTTTCAATTTGGATATAAAACTACAAATCCACTGTTCTCCTTACTAATACTGAAAAATTAAGACCCATAGAAAAATAATGAAAAGAGAAAGCTGGAAAGTATCTAGAGGACATCAAATATAAGTGCCTAATTTTAGTTCATATAAAATAATAAAAATATCAGTAATGTTAGGGAAGTATTGGAAATAATAATTCTCAAACAGCAAATAATTTACATTTTAAAGATTTAAAAATTATAAAGATATAAAAGCTATATTTTCTAGAGTACAGATGTGTACATTACACTTCATAAAATGTACCCTTTTAAATGGAAATTTTCAGAAATGTAAAAGAACCTGCCTTTATTCTTTATATTTGCAGAAATTATTTCCCATATGAAAATGAGATACATACTCTCTCTTACTGAGCACATGTACTTCCAAAGCACATATTTTTGTGAACACAATAATTTCCCCACTGAACACATATTTTTATTACTAGAATAAATATGAATATGTTACATGTGGCACTTATCCAGATTTAGAGGATTTTTGTTTCTGCTATCCCTCTTACTTTGCACCCAAACCACGATCTTTCTTTAGGGCAACAAACTCTCATCTACTTTTGCAAATGAGAAAATGGCCGAAAGAAGGGGAACCCAAACAAGTGTTTCAATGTTTCAGAAGTTCTTTTGGAAGTCAAGTTATTTGTGTTAAGAACAAATAGCATCATTGTTTCAAAATGAAACTATTATCTGAGCCGTAATATATGTGCCAAGGTGGGATAGAGCCCTCTAGAAGCAGGTCATTTTTCTGCACAGAAGGGCGGCTCTAGAAAGTTCACAATGAAGGAGGGGGCAGAGACCCACTAAACCATGATATTTGTTGGATCAACCCTGGATTTCAACAATTGGACAGATGCTGAGCAAGATCACGCACACACCACATAGTCAACCAAGACAGAAAATTTCACAATGCTATGCTGCAGTCACCCAGTTTCAACTTAGATTAGATTCAATGAAAGTTTATGTCTTAGGGTGTCACCTGAATGTAATCTTAACGAAACAGTAACATATCTATAGTTCAAAAGTTAAAATTTGTGTATGCAGTAATAAATTATTTGCAATATTATATCTAATTTCACTTCAAAAATTTGGATTTGGGGGTGGAGCCTAAATGTTTTTTTCTTACTACACTGTGTGCAAGAAAAGCAGAAGCAATGCATCTTGTTACCCTCCCAGTAATGGTAAGATCAGCTCCTTTAACAATCTGCGTGACTAAGAAAACTCAACCAGGTAGCACCAATTTTTTTCTGTAAATATGATTTTTTCACAGAAAAAAATTTAAATTTATTCTCCTTAATCTGGAACTAGGCTGTTCATTCAGAGATTTCAATAGTTCACAACAACAACCACCACCACCACAACCACACATCCATCTTGCCAGCAAGATAGGATTTTCTCTACTTCTCGGGCCTTCATTTGCCATTCTGAATTACTGTGGTCAGTCAATTTAGATCGTAACCTCCTCCGGCTGTGTTTTTCTTGGTTGTTATCAGTTACTCAGTGTAATACCACACTGGGTATGACAGACACACAACACTTAATAGTTTATGGCATCGAAATATCTCATCCTTAAAATTCTGGACATTTAAAAATACTTCCATCTTTTTTTTTTTTTTTTCCCAAGAGAAGGACATTATAAGTGGTTTTGTTGCAAAGAACAATGATCAAGTTCTGGTGTGTTTAATTAGTGTTTGATATATAAAGATGAACATACACAATTTTAATGGATTCCTCACAACTACCAACTTAATTTTAAGATTTTGATCTAGTTAAGCATGTCAAATTTGAGTCAACAGTTCACTGACTGAATTTATAACACTAACAATCTCTTTTCCTTCTCTCTGTAACCAAAAGACAACAAGTCCCATCATAGCACATTGCATGAAAATAATTTTTTAAAAACACCCTATTTTCATTGCATGGAGCACTGGGTGTGGTGCAAAAACTATGAATTCTGTTATGCTGAAAAGAAATTAAAAAAAAAAAAGCCCTAATGAAAACCCAAGTTTTAATACATGTAGAACACATATGTGATGAGCACTGGGTGTTATATGCAACTAATGAATTGTTGAACACTACATCAAAAACTAATAATGTACTTACTATATGTCGACTAACTGAATATAATAAAAAAAAATAAAGAAAAAAAAGAACACACATACACAAAAACAAACAAACAAAAAAAACCACCCTATTTTCTAGGTAATGTAATAGAAACCATGTGATGGCTTGTTTAACCAAACTGATTAAACTGAAGTCTGTTAATTTATGGAATAATGCAGACTTTCTTTTTCAGAAGCCATGTGATTATTCTAATTAAAAAAAAAAACAAATTAAATAAGCATTCATTTGCTTAAAAAAGATTTAAAAATTGCTGTATGATAAATATGATTCTATTACATAGTTAATATGTATATACATTACTCTAGTATGGCACAAATAAAAATAATTCTGCTGGATTTAGATTACTCTAGAATTGCCTAATAAAATTAGTTTCAGCTTAGTTTGATCCCCAATTATGAATCCAAATGGTCTTACAGTTCTTGTCCAGTTTTGGGCATTAAAACTACAAATTAATCTTAAAACAAACATAAATTTCTAAAATTTGATTTACTTACTTTATTTACATTTTTAAATACTACTATCTACATTACAAATTGCTTTTTCAAAAGTATTTCAATACACAATGTGATGATATGAAAAATAATACTGAAATGGAACACCTTAACTCATACTATGTATTTTCACAGTAAATAGAATCAAATGCAAGAATATCTTTTTTTCCATAAAATGTCCAACTAGTCATAGGCGAAATGAACAAACAAATATAGGTAGGATAACTTACAAATGTTAGGAATTTACTGGAGCTAGGGGAAGAAAAAGTTTTCAAATTTATATCAATACAAAAGTTCTTTCAGCACTACATTGCATACCAAATTATGAAAAAAAGAGAACTTGTTTACTTTTCAGTTAAAATAATTTGGAGATCAATAAGAACTTTAAACTGGCCCGGCTTTTCAAAAGGTCGTATGTGAAGTTGAAACGGCAAACTTACCTTCTTCATTTAAAATATTGAGTACTTACTTGAAAATTATCAGATTTGTCTCATCTATTTCATAATCCAACCTATATTTAAATTGTTGTTCCACAAACAGTAATCCAAGCAATAAAATGAAAAATAGCAAGTGAACTCTTTCTTCTTACCGCAATGTCTTCTTTTCCGTTGGTTGTTAAGCTGCTTAAATAGTTGAGGTATCCAGCATCCCCAAGGGCTCTGACTCCACTCAGCTCTCTTCAATTTTTTTTTTTCTCTGTAAAAGGACACTACCAAAAGAGGAAGTTGTGAAACACCAGAGTCATTTTGCTTTATAAATTCTATGGAGAATGGAAAAGTCTTCACAAACTTTACATTTAGAATCATGGCGACAGGCTGTAATTTGTGCATTTATACATATACAATTAACATGTACACGAATTTATAGGTGTAAACAAGTTTTCAAAAAGTTAAGTTATTGAAATATATACTTGATTATGCAATGCTCATTTGCATAAGGAAACATCTCCTCTGTGGCCGAAAGATAATCATAGAAAAACAAAATACCGCTCCATGCAGACGAAAACTGTCAAGTTGATACATGAGGAATAAACTTGCTTTTATAAGGCTAATTAATTTAAACTCTTTGGTGTATGACCTAAATGCTAATCTGACTACAGACATAATGTAAAAAAAACAAAACAAAACAAAAAAAAAACTTCAGTAAACGGGCATTTTCCTGGAATCTGGGTAGTGGTTTTTTACCTACAAGCCTTAAACTTCCTTTCTCATGAATAACTGCCTGTTACATATAGATAAAGCATTGCAAAACTGAAACTCTTGCTTATCCATAAGTTACGGTCTCTCTCAACTTCAGCCACAAGAATAAAAAACAGGTGCAGGTCCTGCACTGTTGAACATAACTGGTCAAGTTTCTACCAGGTTGGAGCACTAATTGAAAATATTTATGGGATGGTAAGGACAATGGTGGAAAAAGGACAAAAAAAAGAACCGTTGATCAAAGCCAACACTGTCGCCAACCTCAAATAGAAGGAAATACTCACATATGTACCTCTCCCAGGTTACTGAATAGAAGAAGCAGAGGAACGGCAGATGAACAGCTGCAATTTGTATGTGGCAGTTCCCCCCCCCCCCACCGCCCCCGGCCCCGTCCCTTGCTGTTGGGGAAGGGAAGGGGGGCGGGGTGGATTGCAAGAATAACAGTAATTATGCAAGCCTCCGCACACTGCAAGAACCACTTTCTGGACTTTGGAAACTATCATGCTCCCAGGGTATCACACTCTGCTTGTTACTTAACCATATTTTCAAAGGGGCAATAAAGAGCAATTAGGGGATAATGAAAAATAGAAACATTTTCCCCTTTCGCCTAAACTCCTATGTGATGTGAATTTGCAGGAAGTAAAGATAAATGAACAAACAGTATTAAGAAAGCTGCCACAACAACAGCAGAACACCAGAGCATCATCAATATAAAACTGGATTGGAATTCTTTAGTGAGATACGTATAAGAAAATGTTATTAATGAGATTAACATCGCTTAGATTCTATGTGTTTTGAAAAAATTTAAATATGACCGTATCTGTGAGTTTTTAAAAAAAGATTTCATTTATTTATTCATCAGGAAGAGAGGGAGAGAGAGTGTACAAGCAGGGGGAGCAGCAGGCAGGAGAAGCAGGTTCCCAGCTAAGCAAGGAGCCCAATGCGAGACTTGAATCCCAGGATCTTGGGATCGTGACCTGAGCCGAAGGCAGATGATCAACCGACCTAGCCACCCAGGTGTCCCTAAATATGACTCTATTTGACATCTGTTATAAAACACTAGGTCCACCTGCCCACCAAAGACCCAGGCTCAGTACCGGAAGCATAGTGCCGAATATCGGTAGATGGTTTTAATGTGCTCGCTCAGTATTTGTGTCCCTTTCACCTGGATGGTGGATGCGTGTCTCTGTTTCTCCAGTGATCCTTTCCAGGCTGGTGAATATGTTCAAGGGTCCCTCCGTCTTAGACAGTTCTCCTCTGACTGACATGTCCTATGACTTTCCAATTTGAAAAAGTTTTCGTCATTGACTTCTCTAATGTCTTCAGAGTTGTGTGTGTGTGTGTGTGTGTGTGTGAGCGCGCGCACATGTGTTTGTGGGTGTTTGGTAAAACATACATAAAACTGACAATTTTTTCATTTTATGTTTATAGTCCAGAGACATTAATTATATGCATGTTATTATACAATCATCATCACCACCCATCTTTAGATCTTTTCATCCTCCCAAACTGAAACTCTATACTCATTAATAATAATAACTTCCCATTCCTCTTCTCTGGCCCCCACCCAGGCCCTGGCAGCCACCATTCCTCTTTTTGTCTCTATGAGTTTGACTTCTCTAGGTACCTCATGCAAGTAGAATCGTAGATGATTCATCCTCGTAGCTGGCTTATTTCACTCAGGTGCATCCCGGGTCACAGCATATGTGAGAATATTCTTCCCTTTTTAAGGCTGAATAATATTTCACTATAGGCAGATGCCACATCTTCTTTATCTGTTCATTCGTCAATGGACATTTGTGTTTGCTTCCACTTTTTTGGCTATTGTGAATAATCCTGCTGAGAACATGGGTGTACAGGTATTTGAGTCTATGATTTCAATTCTTTGGGATATATTCTTTTTGGGTATATACCCAATAAATAGAAATTACTAGACTTAAGTATTCTTTACTGCTGGATCATATCATGATTCTAAGTTTAAATTTTTGAGGACCTGCCATGCTACTAAATTCTCCTGTCTTCACGCTTCATCTTTCTGCCTTCTGGTTTCCTATTAACTGAGACTCTCTTGCCAAAGTCACCAAAGGTCTATGTTAGCAAATCCAAATGACACTTCAAAGCCCTCTTGACTTCTTCGCAACATATGCCACTGGTGACCACTTTCTTCTTATAGACGTGCTCTCTGTGCTTGAGTTCTTCACCCTCTCCTTCTGATTGCGTGGCAATCTCTTCTTTGACTTTCTTATAGGGTTCCTGAACTGTGTTCATCCATTAAACGTTGCTGCTTCTCAGGATTTTGATCTGGGCCTGCTCCTCTTCTTATCCACAAGCCCTCAGTATACTTCCTTGGTATCAGTTGGCAAATACTTACTGCTCCCACATCTCCGTTTCCAAACTAAATATCTCCCTAGAAAATTTTGACCAATACAAAATTCAAGATCCTTTTGACTTGTGATCTAGAGAAAAGCATCTGCATAAAGGGCCTGAGATCAACCACATTTTTTACTTCTATTGTTTAACCTTGGATAAGTCAGCTAGTACTTCTGAGCCCTATTTTCTCATCTGTAAACGGGGGCTATTAAAAAACCACTTTGGAGATTTTGGGAAGATTATTTTCCTAATATCCAAAAATTATAAAATAAAGAATACTTTGTTGTGTTTATAGTATAAAAATACAGATAAGGCAAAAGTTCATCTTGTTTCCCTCTAGCATGATTCTTCATATATATATATATATACATACACACATATATGAATATGTATATATGTATATACACATGTATATATGACATATAGAATGAAATAATTTTGTGGGTCTTTAAATATATATAACATCAAGTATATTTTTCACTATGACTTTTTTTTAACTTATCAGTATAGCTTGAAGATATCCCTAAGTTATTCTTTTGAACTGACTCATACACATCTAATCCCCCCATTGATAAAGTTTATGTAATTTCTTCACAATTAAAAATAGCGTAGCCAGTCAATAGCATTATAGATGCCTCCTTAAAAGTATGTACAAGGCTTTCTTTAAGGTTAAGTATAGGAAAGGAGAATTGTTGGACCACAGGGCATATACGTTTAAAATGAAAATTGTTACTGCTAAATTGCCCAGTCAAAAAAACAGAAACAAAAACAAAAACTTGACCAGTTTGAACTTCCAACATTTCCTGTTTTCCACTCTATTGCCACTACTTGATATAATCAAACTTTTAAAGATTTGCCAATCTGATGGGCAAAAAATTGGTGTCTTAATATTTTTAACTTGTATTTCCCTGATTACTATGGAGATTGAACATATTTTAATGTTTGTATCCCCTTTTGTATTTCCTGTTTTGTAAATTGCCTGTTCATTCATTCCAGACATTTGTTGTTTGGATAATTGTCAACTTTTTATTGATTTGCAGAGTTAAAGTTACCTTCTGTTTTTGTGTATTGTAATCCTTATTCTTTTTAAGTGCTCCAGTTATTAAATACTGTAGCTTTTTGAGATGATCCCAATGTTCTTTGATAATATCCTTGCATTTTGGCACAATAAGATGTCCCAGGCTCATTTTGTAAATTTCCTAAACTTAGCCCTTTCTCTAAAGGGCCTTGGTTCCTTTTAGTGGGACCGGGGTTTCTGAGACTGCAATTTAGACATTAGTGGTGCTACTGGGTTATCATTAGCATTAGGAATAAACTGGATTATTGCAAGCATTAGCAGTTAGCGAATATAATGTTAGTTATTTCTATATGCGAAGCAGTATATATTTGGAAGATATATTTAAATATGTACTAGGGTTTTATAGCATGCATTAATATTACATCATATTTTGCACTAAAGTAATTTAAGAATAACATATCTGATACAAAAAAATATTTTCTGTTAAGTAAACACTGGGCACTAGAAAGAATATTTTGAGAAAGAAAAGCAGTAACATAGTCACTGTCACGTCTTGCATTTGGACCTTTCAAAATACCCTCCCGAAGAAATTTCAAAAATCATGTAGACTGGAAAAATATTACATAGTTCTATATTTTTCATTTTTTCTTTCATGTTTATCATTATGATTCTCAATCTGTTTTCTTTTCCTTTTTTGCTACTATGCACTTACCACTTAAAAGTAAGTAAAAATCTTTGTATTTGTCCTTGAAAAAAGATTTCAATTAGAATAAAATAAATATATTCATGGTTTTAGCCACCATTCTTTCCCAAGACATATTTCATGGCCACTTTAAAACTACTGAAGTAGCAACATTTCAATTGCTATCTGCAGAGCTCAGTGGTGAGAGAAGTACTTCTGATTCACTGATTTTATTTTTAATTTATTAAAGAAATGGCTTTAATATTTAAGCATTCATGTAATAGTCTTGTTTTGTTTTGCACAGCTAGAGAATTGAAGAGGAAAGCCCTGTCTGCTCATTTTTAAATACCTTTGACCTCCAGGTCCTTTATCTGTAAAAGAGATTGAGAATACCAACTTCACCGGGGTGCCGTGAGGATTAATTGGCTATTATAGGTAAAGGGCCAACCACATTAAGTTTCCTGATAAGTATGATGCTGATAATTCCGAATCTTATTTGAAAAACACAACTGGACAAAAACATTTCTTCTAAGTTGTGAATTTCTTTATTTGAAAACATTACAAAGGTTTACAAATTAAATCACTAGTTTTACATTTATATTATATTTATTGTGTTTGTTAAGAAAAAATGAATTAAAGGAACCAGGACTATGGGAGATTTGTGGAGAGTCATTTACTCATTCATCCATTTAATATTTATCATCTGCTGTATGTAAGGAGGTGTACTAGGGACTGGGAATACAAAAAGAATAATTGGACTTTGTAGGTTATTCTGTTGTTCTTGCCCTTTTCTATCCTGCTTTTTCTGCCTGGAGGCTGATCTCTACACAGGGTCCTTTGCCCTCTTCTTCCTGGTTACCATTAGCCAATGGATGCGTAAGCATGAGAAGGAAAGAGAGAATTTGGAGTATGTTTTTGTATCCTCATCATCCTGTGAGGCCACAGTTTGGGAAGTAGCTACTTTACTCTCTCTACAGCCATGGCTCCTCTCTGGGTGCTTCTCTTCCTCAACTAGATCCCTGATCAAGTTCCAGTAACACAGTTCTACCTTGCCTTTCAGGTCTAGGGGTGACAACAGTTTTCTACCACTGCAAACCTACAGGTGCTTTACCATACCTGGTTGACTCCTAATCATTTCAGCACCTGTCAATAATCCTCTCACTTAATGCACTATTTCAGGCAAAACTTAACCTACCTTAGTCCCGGCATGCAATCAAATTACACATGTTACTTTGAAAGTGACATACTAGAAGGTACACAATTTCAGAGGAAACACAAAGATGGGAAATTATGGAAGATGTACTAGGCTGGGGGAATCCAGGATCGCAGTTCAGAGCAAGAGACCAACTGAGACTTGAAGGATAAGGATAAGGATAAGGAGGGCTTCACGGGTATTTAGCAGGGCTGGGTTTGCAGGGGTGGGGGTAGGGGGAGGAAGGGAATTGGAAAAGAAACAGAAGTCAGAGAGAGAGCGCGCGCGCGCGTCCTATTTAGGGAACTGCCTGAAGTATGCTATTTGGGAGAGATAAGTTGGGGGTGGGGGTGGGGTTAGAAGAGGGGATCATGAAGGAGCACATTAAAATAAGCCAGAGAGGGGGCACCTGGGTGGCTCAGTGGTTGAGCCTCTGCCTTCAGCCCAGGTCATGATCTCGGGGTCCTGGGATCGAGCCCCACATCAGGGTCTCTGCTCCAGCCGGGAGCCTGCTTCCCCTCCTTTCTCTGCCTGCCTCTCTGCCTACTTGTGATCTCTATCCCTCTATCAAATAAATAAATAAAATCTTTAAAAAAAAAACAAACCTTAAAATAAGCCAGAGAGGAGGCATCAAAAGATGATGAAGGGCATGGTAAGGTACGGACCATGAAATATGACCACTGAAGAAGAAAAAAACAAAAACAACAAAAAACTTTTAACATGAGCAATCAGGGCTTTGGGGTATCTGCACTTTTTCTTATTCTTTACTGATTCTCTTTCTTTTGGTAATAAGTTTCATGATTTTTTTCTGGGAGAAACAAGCCCATCCTCAGTATCAGCCCATGTAAGGGGCTGATACCCTCACATTCTGACTTGGTGTAAGCACATGACCAACGTCTGGCAAATGGGTTTAATCCTTTTCCTTTGCCACAGGGATTGGTTTAAAGACGAGTAGGTGATTCAAGCCAGCCACTGAGACTTATTTCTGGAAATTTTAAGCTCTGCTTTTCTTGGGTTGGCTGGATGTAAGACCAAGTTCTGATGATATAATCAGAGTTCCTGACTCCAACTATGCCTGAACACTTACCTTTGTTCTTTTCATTTACTGAATCAAAAATTCTTAGATTTCTGTCACAACCACCAAAGTCTTTTACATCAGGAAGAAAACTATGGAGGAAAAGACAAGTTTTATTTGAAGTGTAAATATCAATATCAAGAAAAGCAAGCTTTTCATTGTCCCTGGAACAGCAATGGAAATACAATGCAAGCTATATCTATCATTAAAAATTTTTTAGTTAGTACATTAAAGAGAAACAGCTGAAATGAGTTTTAATAAAGTGTTTTATTCAACTCAATATGTAGAAATATTACTATTTCAATATGTAATCAATTCAGAAAATTGCACCCTGTTTAATTTTTAAATTTAAACATAATTAAAATTAAATACAATTAAAAAATCAGTCCTGGGGTGCCTGGATGGCTCAGTGGGTTAAAGCCTCTGCCTTTGGCTCAGGTCATGGTCCCAGCGTCCTGGGATTGAGCCCCGCATCACTTTGGGCTCTCTGCTCAGCAGGGAGCCTGCTTCCCTCTCTCTCTCTCTGCCTGCCTCTCTGTCTACTTGTGATCTCAGTCTGTCAAATAAATAAAAAAAAATTTTCTTAAATAAAAAAAAATTTTTTAATTCTAAAAAAAAATAAATAAAAAATAAAATAAAAAATCAGTCCTCTGTCATACTAGCCACAATTCAAGTGCTCAACGGCATCAAATAACACAGCCCTAAACTTGATCCTAAAGTACAGGAGTTGACAGGAGTCCAGTTGAAAGTGAGCCTATAGTCAAATTCTAGGACCTTAGAATGGGGAACTATTTAATATTTTTGAACAGGGAAATGATGTAAGCTAAACAGTGCTTCAATAAAAATAGTCTGGCAGTTTTAGTGTCCTTAAAGCTTTCCTGATTTCCCAGTCAAATTAATGATGCCTTTCTCTATAATCCTCTTGCACAGAGTTGTAAGGACACATGTCAGGCTCTCTAGGGACAGAAACACTTATCCATTTTGAAAAAGCAGCCAGAAAAATAATCTGTTGTTGAGCAGGAGTCTCTCAAGACCTTGCCTATGCATTCTTTTGTCCCTAATGAGATTTGGAACATTCCCATGGCATTAAGTAGTGTGCCAATTTCTGAGTCCCGCTTCTAGATGATTTCAGGTATAGTGGAATGATGAAATCAAATGTCAGATACAGAAACAATTAAAAACTTTTTTTTTCTAATGTATGCATTAACTAAAAGACCAATCCCAATTCAAGACCTATTCAGAGAAACAACAAGAAATCTTAGAGTCAAGAAAATATACCATATACCGTCAGCTCCAAAGGGGGAAAATATGCTTCACTTTGTTCTTGTTCCCTCCCAGTTTCTTGCCCATAGTAGGTTTTTAAAAACTATGTTTTTTTAATGGAACTAACAAATTTAAAAATACAAATCATAGTCTTTCAATTCTTCTTGGATAACTAATATAAAATAAAATGGGACACTTCAAAAAGTTTAATTTTTAATCCACAACATATTTGAATAACTTCTTGATTATTTTTTTCTCATCAACATTCCATTTTCTATTTTTTATAAATGAAAATTTTATAAATAAAATTTTATAAAAATTTATAAATTTTTATAAAATGATTTAAAGATACACTTTTCGTTCCTCAAACATTCACTGCAACTTTAATCAAATGATTATATCAATTCTAAGAGTCTTCATGTCCTAACAAATGAATCACGTTAACAGAAAAAATTTTATAACACCCTTTTTCTGTAAGAATGTTTTAAATTCCTGAACACAGTCATTTTATACGGTTAGTGAAACATTTTGTTTCAGCCAACTGGGTGAGGGCTATGTTTGTTATTTCTGCAGTGAAACAAAGAAAGGATATGTTCTCCTTCCATGGTACACAACCGCTACAACAGAGAAGCACATTTCCAAATGGAGGTCAGGTCAGGAAAAAACTCCCCAGGGGAAAGTTGCTACAGACTAGCCACACCCAAACCTAGAAAATGTACTATAACAGCTATAGGTGATAGCAACAGCAAACCATTGTCCCTGTGAGTTAGATGTGACTGCTTTTAGAACAAGACTTCTAGGGAACAATGGTGTTGTGTAGTGTTGGAAGCTCTCATAAAATTATACATTCACTTCATTTATTTGCTTTTTGTTTGTTTGGAGCAATGATGAGATGCATATTTAAGAAGGTTATGGGGATTCACAGTTTTTGGGACTGGAAGCATCAAAAAGAGAAAAGGTATTTCTTAGGGGGAATTTAATTCATCTTTTCTTGGAAGGCAGCTGTCTTTGTCAATAGATTTAGATTTTTTTTTGTCAATAGATTTTTTTTTTTTTTGTCAATAGATTTAACTATTTTTGACTTTTGAAGACCAGTTCTAACTGTTGATGGCAAGTATGGATATCCACTTGGCCACTAACAACTGAGCCCTTGGTAATCATTACTGAGAAGCTTTACAATGTGCTGTTTTGTTGTAAAACATTTGCATGAGCCTTAATACATTCCGTTTTTCCTAAAAGCCAATTTTACCAGCAATTACACAGCTTTTAGAAGGTTTCAAATGAAGTCACTGAAAATTCACAGTGACTGAAAATTCACAAAAATATCAAAGCTCAAATCTCTTATTCTGTGTTCTCAACTAAATCAGTGGTTTGCAAAGTTTTCTGAGTGTCAGAGTATGCTACACTTTTGTTTCCTGACATTTTTTTTGAGATATACACTTATATATACACACATACAGATAATATATGTGCATATTTACATAATACATACATAAATGGGTTTTTTGGTGGATGGGATTTATAGAAGCAATATGTGATTATCATAAATGTACAAGGAGGACAATATAGATCACTCTTTGTTTCAATCAAAGAGTGGGAATTGGGAATTATTACAATTCAATATTTATGTATTATTCCAGATTCATATACATATATGTATTTTTTCAAAAATGGATAACATAGAAATATAGCAGAATCCTATAAAACCACATTTCTACTTTTATTATTATTCACAGACTAGGAAAATACATAATGACAAAGTTACTATCAATTCAATAATACTTCTTATTCACATTATCACCTACATATATTTGAAAAGTAGTAGCATGTATTCCTTCAGAACATATATATCCAGGCTACTGAAATACCTGTGTTTGTATAATTTGGAAACCTTTTCTAAGAAGTATATCCCACACATTTAGAACCACTGATTGAAATAATTTAACAACTAGCCATGCTTGTGTGGCTGTTTCTGATTACATTCAAAGCAATTTCAACTGCCAGAGCTTCCGTTGTCATCAACACACACATGGAATATTTCTTACAAATCAGGATAGGCCTCAACTTGCAAGAGAAGATCTTGGGAATCAGTTTGTCTGATTATGTAATTATATGACTTCAGGAATTAAGTATTTGTGGTTCTTACACTGAAGGTGAATGAGATACGTCAATAAATTTTCTCCCTCAAACCTGGGAAGACTTCTAAAATGAGATAAGATCTGGAGGAAGTCTTTAAAGAAGGCGCTATAATACTTAAGGAAGTTAGTTGGGCAAATGAAGTTTTCAGGGAAATGTGTTGTCAAAATCTCAGAGAAATATCCAGTGAATATCGCACTGAGAAAGAGCAAGAGGTCAAAATTCACAAAAGAATTTATATCAGAAGCAGAAGTGCCATTTAGAAAGTGAAAGATTTCTTTTTAACTTGGAGACAAAATTCTAAACAAAGGCAAGTTCAGAAAATAATATGATGAACACCTGTGTACCCACTACCAGAATAAAAAACTATTAATCTCTGGGTATCTTTTTGCCAGGTATTTTCTTCTTTATACAGCTTCTATATCTTTAAAAACCAAACCTTAAAGCAAGGTTGAGTAAAGTGTTGGGGATATTGCAAAAGAGACTGGAAAGGGGAAAAAACCTTCAGGAAAAGTAACTTCTATGTAATGTAAATGACACACACTCAAAAAAACTTTCAGAAAAATGAGTCATTGGAATTATTTAAAATTGCAGAGACTCATCAAAGAGGGGAGGTTAAGTATGACATGATTTAACATGTTCTAAGTAACTTTGTTTCCACAGTCATTTCTTAAAACTCTTTAACTGATTAATTTCAGAAATACAGACATTGAGTTTTATTGGAATATGACCCAAAAGTTTATTTGTATCTTAGTTTGTCTGAATTCCCCCATAGTAATAAGATTATACTTTGTTGTTAACTTTTCCAAAGGATTCATAAAAGCCTACTTACATAACATGGCAAGATTACCTGCTCTTTTAAGTCCTTTCACACATCATGTATAGTAAGCAGTGATTGTTAGGTGTGATAATAGTATGGTGATTATATTTAGGAAAAAAAAAAAAGATTAGTTTTCCATGGCTATATAATAAATTACCACAAACCTAGCAGCTTAAAATAATAATCTCACAGCTTTTGAGGATCAGGAGTCTTGCACAGCATGGCTGGATTCTCTCTGATCAGGGTCTCAAACTGCTGACGCTAAGTGACATTCTGGGTTGCTCCTCCCATCTGAAGCATAGACCCAAGCTCATAGAGGTTGCAGACAAAATTCAATTCCCTGGGGTGTTAGGACTGAAGTTCCCATTTTTTGACTTGCTATTGATCAGAGGCTGCTCTCTGCTCTTAAAGACCATACATTTTTGCTGCCTGGACCCCTCTATCAATAACATTAATGAAGACTATCTTGCATGTCTAGATCCTCTCATGGGATGAATTACTGACTTCCTCTGTCTCTGATCTCTAGACCTAGACTCATGTGATTAGGCCAGACCCACCTGAAAAAAAAAAATCTTCCTATTTTAAAGTCACCTGACTTAGGATCTTAGTTACTTTTGCACAATTCTTCACAGCAATGCTTATGTTAGTGTTTGAATAACTGAGAGAAGATGTGTATACATAAGGGCCCAACAATCTAGAGGGATCACCTTGAAATTCTACCTACCATAAACCCTATCAGTTAAAGGTACATACTGACATGTGAGGATAGAATGACATGATGTGTGGGATTTGCATTCAAATAATCTAAAACCAACAAAGAAAGAGAGTGAAGAATAGATGCAATAAAATTGGCAAAATTTGAGTTTTGAAACTGAGTGGTGGGCATTTAGGGGGTTATTCTACTATTCTTTCTGTTTCTGCTATGTTTGAGAATGTCCATTAAAATTTAAATAAATAATAAATAAATAAATAGCCGTCTCTCAGCCTTAATCCTGAGACCCACACTTTGATTCCATTAAATTTCAATCTGGTGACTATAAGTTAATAGTTTGGGTCCTTCCTTTCTTCTGGGTCCCTCATCCAAGCTTTCCTCAGCCCTTTAGAGCCCTGAAGTAAACTGGGACTGAGTACATCCCAAGACATATCTGGGGTGGCCAGAATGGTGGACGTTGGTGCATGGACAAGGACTAGAGCATTTGCCACGGTGAAGATGAGGAGTGTGTGGAAGACAGTGATCTCTGGCCAAAGGGACAACTGTGATCAAGTGAGCCCTTACAGTGATTGGAAGGGGTAAGGAAATAAGGATGCCTAAAACACACGAACTGTATTCCATATAGAGGAGTGTTAGCAATAAGTGTAGAAAGAACGATAGAATTAGCAAATCACCATTATGCAATCCTCAATGTAACATGAAATTTAGACAAGGATAGAAGATATATGCATATTACTTGGTGAAAGTTTATTAAAAAACAGAATTTTCTCATAGTTTTAAAATATTATCATACAGATAGTCTTTTTTTAATTATAAAAGGAAAACATCTTTACAATGGAAAGATCTTGTGATTATTACCTTAATCGATCTAATTTAAGATCACCAATCAGTGACACACTGTAATTTATGTGACTCCTGATTAATGCAATGAGAGTTATATGCTATCACGTATATAATACTTTTGCCCAAAAACTTTAACTTGAATCTGATCACAAGGAAATAATCATCCAATCCAAAATGTGGAGCTTTTTTTTTTTT